>JABFQC010000005.1:0-62523 GCA_022817085.1 Psilanteris sp. ZL-2020
TAAATTTGTATACAAAAATATGATATCTTAATTGTTATATATTCGATTATTCGTAATAAATATTATATATTGTATAATGAACAAATTATTTTCACATAATAATATAGTTTAATAAATAGTATAGATTGTTTTATTATTTGAATCTATTATTTTAATATTTATTTTAATTTTTATCTTTATAATTAAATTTAATTACGCTTTTTATACGTTAATTAAAAATTAATGTAATTTAACTAATATATATATATATAAGAGACCATTCAGCATTATACAAATTTTAATTAATTTGTTTAAAATTTTTTGGAATTTTTAAGGCGAAATATCAGTTATAAGTATATAAGTTAATTTCCGAACATAGCCTATATGTCAAAAGAAGTTGCAAGAGTTTCATGTAATTTTAGTATAAGAGTTATGCAATAAACGCTTGACCATAGACATATCAATATTTGCATGGCAGCACTGCATCTTCGGCATTAGAACGAAGTTGTTAGTACATGATTCTGATACTTATTTAGTATAATATATTTCATGCATATTACGCTTCATTTTATGTAAATTTAATACGAAATTGTATTCTATTTTGGGTAGGAAAGTATCATACGTTAATAGGAAGCAATGTTATGCGATTATAGTTAGATATTTCTCTCAGTGTAGGCGCACAGATTTCCAGATAAGTGTCGGCTCTATGTGCGAGCAACGCTATGCGCGCCGTTATAGTTATGTGCGTGTACGTAGTCGAGACGCGGAGCATAAAATAGTCCCGATCGCGTAGCGTCAAAAACTCGACAGTTCATAAATTACGTCTGCGAGCACTGCGCAAGCGCGCAGCCGACGAAACGTCGCGGCATAATTGCGCGTTAGATCGGGGCGACCGATTGCGAAAAATCGGCACACTCGGCGTCAGTTTTTGCCGCGCGATTAACGCAATTTGTCATTCGTCGAATGGAAACGTTTTGCGTTTGACTGCACAAAAGCGGCAAATCGAGCTGTGGTTTAGAGGTCAATCGAATCGAATATGCTATTGGTTGACGAGCGAAGATCACACGTGATATCGCGAGAAATCGAATGACGATCGGCAGAGGTGGAGGGAAAGATGGAATTGACGTGGCAGCCATGGTACCAAATGAAGGATATTTTGGATAAAACGGATGGGGATATGAATGGCGTGTATCGGGATATTGCAGTGTGAAATAAATTACTGAAAAAAGACCAAACTGAATTGATTTTATGAAATGAGATGAAGTAAATATATGTAGATAATCCTAGATACGAGATTGATTTGTTTGGCAACCTACTTAACCCTGTTTCGGTCTTTAAAGAAATACAAGCGTTAAATATGTGCTATTCCGAATTACGTCTTGCTTATTGAATGCAATAGATTATATAACATATGAGTAAAATTAGGTGAGCCTAATAATTGCCTTATTTACCGTTATTTAGCGTTATTCTCGCTATTAAAACCTATTAAGAATAACCTCAACATAACCGAACTCTAACGCATGTACACACGTTGTCTGAATGAATTATTTAGTAGAATTCTAAACTAGATATGACCACGTCAAATCCAAACAAGGACCACCCGTGACACGTCAACAAATAACCACGCACTTACCCGAACAATCCCGATTAAATTCCCATTAAGACAGAAACCGGCATCATCGAAGTACCACAAACATATAACCTTAGCTTATCAAAGTCATGCGGTCACCACGTTGGTCCGCAAGACCGGCGCGGCTTAATCGACTTTCAGCGCCGATATCCCATGCGTCTAATTGTGATATTTAAAATATCGGTTACATAAAACGGCACTTACACGGTGCGTAACGTTCCAGCGAACCTTTTTTTACCACGCGCACTAATAAAAAGTTCGCCCGAGCGTGCAATTACGACGTGTCAATTACTGTCATTAATCCGCGAGATCGGCGCCAAACAGCGGAACGCGCGGCCGAAAATCCGCACGCGCGACCGTAATTAAACAAACACGCAGTTTGACGTTGACTCAACGCATCGATCCGGGGCGCAACAGTCCGGCTCTCGGGGCGTTCGACGTAGTGACCAATCGAGGTCGCGAAAAGGATCAGCGTGTATTTTATGAGCCAACGCAGGTACGCGCACGCATACCTGCGTATTGATTGGGATAACAGCTCGTTAGCTGGATGCGTGGATCCACACAAACACGCACACATACATACATATATATATACATATATGCATATATACGTACGTATGTACACGCATTTCCCCGTTTGCGTCTGCATTCCATTTCCGCCAAGTGGATTTTTGCGCTCGCTGCGGTCATCGCTAATAACAGAATGGCCGCGACTTATTTACATGTCGGTCGCGCGCGGATACCAGCCGGGTTCCTTATGAGCGAACAGTTCATGAATACTCACCGTTACCCACATTGACTTGAATCCTGCGAGGATCGCAGGACGACTGCGATTGTCGTTCGGCCAACTCTAACGCGCCGCATTCATTCAAACGACCCGAATGCACAAACGCCCGGGACGGTTGCGGTTTTTGAACCGCGTTAATGGCGGATCAAAAGTGGGACCATAATTGAACCGCCGGATATTTCGGGGTATTAAAGTAGTACGGTTGCATCTGGAAATTCGAAATCACGATTGCGCGCTAATTACGCGTTAATTAAAGTCGGTATTCCACTTGATGTTGCGCCGCGCGGCGCACTTTTTGAAGTGAAATATTTTATATTAAATCAAATAAGGAATATTCAATTAAATGCTTCGCTTTGCGGTTTGCGTCGCGCGGCACCGATTTTTGCCGTAATTTTTGGATTTTAAGTATCGCAAAGTCGTGACGGAACGGCGCCGTTTTTCGCAACGAAAACCAATTAGTGGAATTAGAAACATTAGTTCGGAGGAAAGGACGTTAGTTCGGATATTAGCGGCGGGTTAATGGGATTCAACGAGCGGTCCGTTGGATCGTGTTGATTATAACAAAGCGGCCATAAGAGCACCGTTGCGAGGTGGCGTTATTTTCCAGTTTGATCGCAAAAAAGTCAGCCTATGACTCGCGATAATATCCCGGCGATGCTATCGGTGTGCTGCCAAGCGGCTGCATATAGAGACGCGTATCGCAAACAGCGTAACCTTCGCCGCCGAGATTTAGAGAATGAGAACGCGTTGGCTGAATCCGCGTAATCAACCTGCGATATTAGCATACGCGATGATGGTTCTTTTATCAGCGCCCGGAAGAACGCGAATCTCTTGGTTTTGCAGCTAACGACATCGCGCGGCCATTATCGGATCGTTTTTCAATTTAGTGTATTACTGAAAAGTAGATTGTGGTTATTGAGTTCTGGCAATATTATACAAACCAATTGAACGCGAAGAACCATTTGCTGTTTTTTTAATTATTTCTAAAGAAATATTTCAGGCTATTGTAATATTTTGTGTTTTACAGATTTTCCAATTAGAATTATTACACAGTTATAACAAACGAACAACTTCAAGTTAATTCTGTCAGTGTTGCCAACGGTACAGTGAAAGGAACTTTAGATATTTATTTTCCTCAACCCCAATTTTCCACCAAACAATTCATTTGAATATATCAGTCATGCACGCATAGAAATGATATAGTTGAATGAAGGAAATTATTTTGTTAAGTGTATTTTGTCAATATTCTGTGAAGTATATGAGTTAAATAAAATAGTATGTAAATATTCACACTTTTGCTGAAGCATTTAATATTTTTTTACAAAATTAGTGTGTTGATTCAAATAAAAAACATCAACAAAATAATCGAAGTTGAATTATATTTTGTCGATCTAACAAAACCCTATGTTGAATGAAACAAAATTTGTTTGTATCTACAAAATATTTCTATTCGTGTGTAGTAAAACTAAAAGCCAACTTCAAAGTAATCCTGTCAGTGTTGCCAATAACGTCGCCTTCGGACCATTTGCATTACATTCAATTTAACAAATTATTTTGATGCATCAAACAATGCATTTGAATAAGAGATCTGTTGCTTAAAAAACTTCAACCAAAATCTTAGAATATCGTGGCCAATATTATACCAATCGCTGTTATTGCTTCCTATCGGTTTCAAATTTCATGCGAATACGATCCCGGTTAATTTACAACCGGCACATGCAACTTTAAGCGACTGCCGGCAGAGCTGCCAACGTGGCAGCGACAAAAATGACCCGCTGATAAACGAGCGCTTAATTCCGGGCGATTATTGTCAATTATTCCGCGCAAACCACAATTGCGGCTCAATTTCGCGTTTTTTGCCGCTAATTACGGATTGAGTTGTAAGTTGAACGCGGCTAATGAGAAGATGGCGCTTTTTTGTCGATATCAAAAAACAACGAGGGAATGTCTTGTAACCCCACGTGCTCGGTTACGGGCTGATCGTAAAATTGCAGGTCCTAGTCATTATGCACCGTGGCGCATCATCCGAGCAACAAGTCGTCATTACGGGCTCTTTCCACTTTATCCATTTCATCCGAGTCCCCGACTGCGCCATAACTGGCGCGCACTTTTTCCTTCCATTAACGGCTAATGCGATTAAGCTTCGCGCTGCGCGTCGCGCGATCACACGCGAGAAGAATCGAGCGACCGTCTTTGTCGTCGCTGGGGTATCTAAATCGTCCCGCTGATTGGACGAAAGTTATGATCCGCGGTCACGTGATCTACTGACGCGAGCGGTACACATTAGGGAATTTGTCGGCGCCAGCGAAGTTTCCCACCCGATCGGTATATATCGTTATTTTTTGACGCCGAGATTACGATTTCGACACGTGCGATTTTTTCAGATTGTCCGCGCGCGCGGCAATAAAACGCCGCCGACGTCTATCATATGGTTCGGTGCATGTTCGCATACGTGTGCGCGCGCGCCGATAAGCCACGCGGACTCGGCGCGTGCTAATTGAATAGAATTCGGTTACGCAATCCGCGGTGCCCGCTTTCGCCGGTTGTAAAATTCAGCGTCGTCGTCGGCGCGACTTTTTCGAATCCTCGACGAGCGAAATGTTTGATCCCCGCGCATCCGCGTATCTTCATGTTTAATTCATCATTAGTCACCTTGGTTTCCGCGCGCGCACTTCATACATCCCGCGTTCTGCCTGTTCGCCGTTGCTCGATCGTCTCGCACTACGATGTCAACTTCAATCTTTTTCGCGCGGCGTCCGATTTATTTACGAGCGTTTTCCCATTTGGTTATGGTAAATCATAAAGAACCCGCGCGCGTCGGGAATGTTAAAATGTCGCTTACAATTCATTGAAACGTTTAGAAAGGCTCGCGCGTTGATTCGATACAATACATAAAAACATTATTATCATTATTGTCTGAAATTTTGCAATCCATTTATACCCACTAATTGGAATAACTCGGTTCAGCTCGTAATATATATACACATTGTTTGCGGTCGATTATTTGCATTTTCGTGTTTATATGCAAATAAATAGTTCGCGAAATCATACGGAATTAGATTCATTGCTGCCGTCCGTTTAGCGCTGCTAACTAAGTATCATAAGCGGGAACGCAAAATTGAAATTATGCAAATGCAAATTGAAGCGTTGCCCGGGATGATACGTTTCGTCGACAGAATGTCTGCGATAAAAAACGCCGCGAGAAAACCCTTGAACTAGATACCCCGACGGTAAAAACAAAGATTCACGAGTGCTCCTGCGCCGTTAGCACGCGAAAGAGATTACAGTCCAAAGAGAAGAAATCGAGCCCGATGCATACCTCGAAGGAACGAGCGGACGTTGCCCCCTCATAGTCGAGATTTAACTCGGCGGAGCCGCAGAAACGGAAAGTGTTTCGGAAGCCGAGCCGAACATCGGCGAGAGATTTCGGCCGTTGTCGCCTGCCGATTGACAGCCAAACCGGCGTCAATTCGGTGTCGGCCAGCGAACCGCCACCGGCACAATTATCGCGCAAAAAGCGCGCCGCGCCGCGCGGATGCTGATTAATGGCCGAAACGGTGCGAGTGTCTGTTTAAACGCGCGTAATTCATCACGCGATCAATGGCTACTTTTTTGACATATCATTATTAGTCTGAATGAAAACAATCCGGCGTGCGGTTATTCAGCATATGAATGACTCACGGTGTCGCACGGGCATAGTCAATCGAAGGAGGTGGTTGATTGAGCGGTGAGCTCAGTCAAGCGCAAATCCACCTCTCCCGGACGGTCGCCGTCATTTTAAACGCTCCGCGTAGCCGATGAACAATCCACGCAAATCATTTTTCGACCGTTCGAACTGGCTTTAACTTAATTTTAAAAACATTCCGCGATTTTTCTATTAAGTTTGTATTAAGTTTTCGGCGAAAATCAATGTTGTTGACATTGCATAATCCGATGACCGCGTGTACTGCGCATCGGACGAATGACTTCGAAGCAGTTTCGGGATGTCGCCAATTTGCTCGGGATTGGTCGAAAGTGGCGCGAGTAACGCTGACGCGCGAAGACAAAGAAGGGATGATTAGACGTTCAAAGTTGAAAAACCAATCAGTTAAGATTAATGTTTGGTTCTCACAGATCGTCGCGTAGACAATAAGCCTGTTCAGCGCGAGAGCATAAAACTCTTTATTGGCACTGAATTGGATATTGCCAGCAGCCAGTCTGACATTTCCTTATGTTATCTGCGCAGTAGTACTGCGAGAGCGAAAAAGAAAGCGCGCAACAAGGACGCAAACAGAGAGACCAGTGTTATAAATTTACCAAGGCTCCGGGCGATCCGAACGCCATCGTCCTTAACTGTAAAGGCCAATTAATCGAGGCACCAGAAACCTCTGTAATAGGAGATCTCGTTATTTGTCACGGCATTAGGAACAACCGGTGTGAACGCGAGATATCGATGAACATTCGTTCGCTTCGCTTTCGAGGAATAGGGCTTTTCACCGATATTAAACGAAATCCATCCGAGAAGGTCCGCCGATCGTCACATCGGTGGAAAAACGCCACGAAATAGTACTTGACTTTTATGTGCCGTGTTGTTGTTTGGCTTTTGACATCGTTTACACTGTGACTGCTTTTGTTTACAAACAAAACAGTCCTGTTTATGTTTCAATTGGTTTTGTTTACTTCGTAAGGTTGCGTGTTTATATTTTGTCGGTTGTTTTTATTTACATTGACAATGTCATATTTGCACGACGGTCGACCAAGCTGTAACCGCATTTCATTATAATTTATTGGACAAATTTCACAAAGTCTGCATCCAATTTCCTTTGGTTTATAGTGAAATTTGAATTACATTTTGCTCCGCGTGTGTACCGTTTTCCGTTTGCCATTTCCATTTGCTAATGGTCGTGTCGTAACGTCCACTTCGCTGCCTTTATTTATTATGCACGCCACTTTTCATCGTTATCTTCATTGATGCTAAGCAAACCGATTTGGTTCGATTTCAAAATATCTCGCGACAATCGTTTTATTTTTATTGCGCGATATTTCGTTGCGCCGACACTGAGTAATGAACGCAATTAGATGGAAATGCCAGGTGTGTTGTTTTATTCAAATCGCCGTGTCCATTAAGCGCGCTTTTATACCGTCCGTTTTTCTTTTGATTGCTTCTTTTTCGTCCCTATTCCAAGCAAATCGGCATCCCGTTTATACCAATGTCATAAAAGTTTGTCGAAATAACAAATGTTCGTCGGATCGTCGACTCGTACGGTATCATTGAAACATCAAGCGAGTCATGTAAATATTTATCGAAACTTGTTGAAATCGCGTCTCGTAATGACGCGTTGCGTTGTTTTGTTCGTTCGGTGATTGTTGTGTACCTTTTCGTCTCTTTTTGGCGACAAAAAGCGCGTCGATAAAAGGATGATGGATATCATTTTGACGCTCGATCTGTCGCAAAATTGTGTTTAACTTTGAAAACGTTGGCAGCGCCAAATCTAAACACTGGAAGTTACGGATCATGAATTCGTTCGAATGATCTTCATTTTAAACTGGCGCAACACTAATTTCCGTTATGAATTTATTCCAGTATTTCCTGTTATTGAATTTTCAAGTTTCTAATTCTTGCGCAAGGCGTGTAATTAAATTCCACGAAGCCGCGTATTTTGTCCGTTAACGATGCTCGGCTTCAATAAAATTGCAAATTTTTCATACGCACGTGTAATAATTGGCGGGCAAATAAAATTTTAATCGGCGCGAGACATAAGTGAACGACGCAATTAATGCGACTAAATTATTACAATAAACTAACGCCGGCGCGGTAGTTTATTTAATGGTGAATATTACATCTGATGTAGTGATATCAACGACCACTTTTTTCCGTCGAAAAATGAGCCGGCGCTTTGTATCGAGGAAATGAATTAGAAATGCGAAACGTCGTAATTTTGCAACAATGACCCAGCAAGACAGGCAAAGTTGTGAAATTTTGACGAGTTCACGAGTGAAAATGAAGGCAAAATCATTTAAACGTCAAATTTGTTAAATTATATTAGACTATATTAAATGACTGAAATTTAAATATAAAGCCAAATAGAAAGATTAAATGTAAACAAAAACACTTAACTTAAATATCAACATAAACAAGCATTTTTTATAAATATAAGTTTACTCCGCGTATTTACAAAGTGAAATTGCAAACTTTGCAATTTTTTATAAATACTAACAAATTTTTATAATGAATCTAAAATCATACAATATTTTATTTCTAAAAAAATAAACATACAAAAACCGAAATGGTACAAAAACGACAAATTCGTTTTAACGCGACTGTCAGTGGTGATTAAGTTAGATTTATGGATGTAACGTAATGAAACCAATTTAAATTACGTAAAAGAACGATTTTGAAAGTGCCAAAAAAACCGACAATAGTTCAATCCTCGAAACACGATATTTCCCACCGATCCGCCACCAAAGTTCGTCGAACAAAACAACTTTCTTGCGTTTCCTGACTAGAGCATTCCCACCAATCGATCTGACCGGACATTATCGTGATAACAAGTTTTTGCGAACGAAAAACATCACATTTCGAACGGAGTATTCTCATGAAATCAAGACTCCGAGAAACGGAGCTTTAACGTTGTAACTAATGGCTAATAACCCGCGGCCATACTCCGTCGCAAATCCTGTGACAAAAGTCCAGTCGGGATACCTGCGCAGCTCGTAGGGTTTGCGGAAATTTTAATGCCAAACTATTAGCAGGAGATGATGAGAACCTAGTCAGATCAACCGAGCAAAGTCGAGCGTGAGATCCTGACCAGATTCATTGTCTTTATTTAACGTGATTAAAAGCGATTTCTTACCACTTTTCGCGGCTTATTCGATCCGCTTCAGTAGATTCCAATCGTGTGCTTCCTCATATTGAATCATTTGACTTTACAAATAACCGTTCTAAATAAGCCAATAGTAACCGTTTGTTATCAACTTCAAGTTGAAAAATATATTATTCTTTTAAATTTTACGATTCGTGCACATTTTCATATAACTTTATTCTTTCTTATTCAACTTATTCACCCAATAGCTATTCAAAACACCATCAGAAACAAAGTAAAAATTTAAAATAAACGCAGTGTAAACATAAATACACTCAATGTAAAGAAATACACCTTTAATGTAAACAAAAGCATCCTCGGTGTAAACAGGATCATTTTGAATATAAACAAAAACATTTCTATCCCAAACAAAACAATTCCCAACATCAACGAAAGTACATCCCCGCGTTGCAAAATATAGTTCGTACCGACATCTTTCGTGCAACGCGTTGACTCAAATAATTAATTCCAAATTCATTATCTTCGAATATTCAACATTCAATGATCGCAATCGCGATCCTTTTGTGCAACCAAATCATTAGACAACTCGATCCGAGCGATCGGTATAATTTTTCGTTCGACGGATAATAGACAATGCGCAGACCGGCAGAAATCTATTAGTCAAATTGCGCATCGCGCATAAACCATCGGGAGCCATAAATCAAACGAGTGCTCATCATGGAATTATCGTAACTTAAACGCGGATATATTTTGCCGCTGGTTGCTGGCGTTTATGCCGCACGCACCGGCCATAGACAATCGACAATAGAATAAGGTAAACCACCCGAGCAATCAAGTAGTTGAAGCGGTTGCTCCGTTCCCATCCACCTGTTCCCGCGTCGTGCATCCTGCTCCCGCACTTTCTCCGTCGCTTTAACCCGCGCGTCCCTATATCGCGCTGTCTCTCTCCCTCATATACCCGCCGCCGTTAAATCATGCGTTTACCGGACCTGCGCACGGGATACCAACCGTCAATAAAATACCATTGATATTCCCGAAGCGAAGTGCAATCGGATCGGTAACAGTGCCTGTTGATCGTTATTACATGCATTCTGCAAAATGGTCCTCGTCTGGCGCGTCAACGCATTCCCCGGGATCGATGCGTATCAGCAACGTCGTTCGGAAAACGCACTCTATCATACATCCGATTCATGTAATTTGTCGCCTGGTGACTTTGTTTTGCTTGACAGAACTCGTACTCGTAATTATATATATATATATATTTATATATACATAAATAAAAACCCAAATCGGTGCGATCGAATATCGCTGAAAAATCAAATTTCCTTTGCTTCGTTGTCTTGTTATTCCGATCAGTCCGGCATCCATCAATTTGCGAATTTGTTGCGCTTCCGCGTCAGCGATCAACGACATCGTAAAGCACATCGCCGATAATTCGTAATTAATAAAAACGACGCGTTTTATATATATATATATATATATACTCCGTTTCGCAATCGACCGCGTCATCGGCAAAACGCGCGAAATTATACAGACGATCGGATGATTTAATTGCGGAACATTATTAGCTACCTCGTCGAACAACTTGTGGCACATAAAGTGCTCGAGTATTATTTATCTAGTAAGTAATGTACGCGGCTGGCTGATAACGAGGTGTAGATGAGCGTTTAAAGGTGCGAGTACTCTCGCGTGGGGCAAGCACTTGCGAGCAAATAACATTGCTTCCTAATAACTGCACGTAGTTTACCGCGACAGAGATACTCCGGGCTCGTAAAAGGTTGCAAGAAGGCGGACCTGCGTGCGTTCGATCGCGTCGAATACGACGATGTTTACTGTAAATAAATTTGTTTAAGTGCGTCTAACAATAACGTACGCGCGTTTTATTGTTTTTTGCGGAACGCCACGGACCAAAAAAAGGTTACTCTTTCATTAATGATGGTTTTAGAGCGAACTTTGAGGTCATTTCAGGTGTACCCAATTAGCGAGGTATGCGTGGCTTTCGTTTTAGTACCAAGCGGTTCTGATTTGAATTCGAAAATTAAACTTGATGTTACATCCTAGACCGTAACACGGTTTAGGACAATAATTAGCCATTAAATGTATAACGACTGATTGCGTTCCGATGATCTTTCAAAATTTACAAAAAAAACATTACAAAACAAATTTACAAAGTTGGTAGGCATTGATGCAGGTGTACAATTTTATGCTGTCGCTTTATATTGACCACAGTAATATACTTGTATTTGTGCTGAAAAGGTTTCTGTTTACGTCAAACAACCTTATGTTTATGTCGTAAGTGTCTTTGATGTTTACAATCAAATGGTTTGTGTTTACGTTAAAAGCGATTTTGTTTACATCAAAAGTGCTTGTGTTTGTGTCATAAAAGTCGTTGTTGACACAAATAGTCCCGCCGGAGATCTCATCCATCACGTGGTCTAATTTTATCAAATCGAAACGCCGAATCACTCTCGTATCATCGTCGCCGCAGCGCTGTACACATAAACAAACCGCCGTGTATGCGTGACAAAGGTAATTATCGCAATTTCAATTAGCCCGAGCGCGGTTAAGACAAATGCTTATCGCATTACGGCGTGTTTGTGCGCGCAAATTGCCGGCATTAGCGCGAGCGTTTGCACTTTTGGAGAATTGCCATTCCGAAATCGTGTCTGGCAACGAGCGCGGTAATAATTATTGGATCATTGTCTCTAATGGCAAAGGAGCCGCGAATGTGAAATGCTCGCGTGGACGCAACGAGGCATAGCGCGGTGCGCATGCGCCGGCGATAGTGCGCTGGCCGTCTCAATGATAGTAGCGCTGATTGCGGCCTTCCCCCCTAACACTTGCCACTGCTCCGCGCCTCTTACCACCGTCCGCTTCGTCTTCCTCGGGCATCTCGTGTGTCTACTTTTACTGGGTACTTAGCGATATCATTATTCCGAGCAGAGCGCTGCGATTAGACGAACGCGACTTTTTCGCGAGTCCGAATTTGTTTCGAGAGAATATAAGCAAACAGAAATTTTTCTTGTCGTTTATTTCCGAGACCACAAGCAAATTCGATTTAATCAATTTATAACATCAAATGACGAACGCTCATGTTAAATAAACAGAGATAGGAGATTTCGCCTTTGCATCAGATATACTCGGTGAACCGGAAAAATCTTCGAAGTCAGGTTTGTAAATGCTCCGATGACAAAAAGATATTTAATAAAACTAACAATAAAATACGCGAAATTGTATTTTTGTTTACATTAAAAATCCTTTCGTTTACATTATGTAAATGTTTTTGTTTACATGGCAAACAGTTTTGTTTACATTTTAAGTGTTTCCATTGACCTTAAAACCCTTATGTTTACAAGAGTCATGTTTTTGTTTACATAATAAATTCGCAAGGAACAAAAAGAACGACGGCGAATTACTGACAATCGAGGTTTACGGACGACCTGGTGGGTGCAAAAGGATGTTTCGCGGATGTCCAAAGGCGACGTTGCCGCCCAGAATGACTGAACAACCGTTAAAATAATGTTCCCCTGGAAGACGCTGCGAGAACACGGCAATGGAAACTAGTTTTCACGGAATTGCAGAAAACTGTGTTCGCACCTTCGGCGCGTCCTCCCGCCGCCGCGCAGATTACAATTACAACTTTTGTTAATAACAAAAAGGCCCCGCGCGGAGGTCGTTGTGCCGCCCGAAAGATAACCGGCTCAATTTCGTCCGTACTCTCGTTTGCTCGTGCTTCCAAATATTATATTTAAACTCGACGGGCTCTAATCTCCCGTAATGTTTCGATATAAAAGTGCGTGTTTATCCCAATAATTCAATACTTTTCGGAGTTAAAACGAAATGAACGAGCCGGGGCTTGCGTTTAGCGCGCAAAAATCATTTACAACGCGACGCGACAACCTATTACCCCGAAACCGCAATCTCGATTATTGCACACCCGCGCTTCGGTACAAAAGATAGGTCGACGACTCTCTTTGTGGCCGGTCGCCATTATACGCGTCCGGTAACTGGTTACCGTTTCGTATACCGAGAGCCTCGCACGAAACTTAATCGCGCGTTCGACTATCGAAAACCCATTTCCCGAGATCAAATAAGATCGAGCGGTGTGTTTTGGTGGCCGGGGAGGCAAAAAAAAAACGCGCCGATCAAAAAGAACCACTTTAATTGCGCCGCGTTCGCCAAAAAACTCCGCTCCGCCGTTTAACCGACTTCGTAATTATTTTATCGTGTTACTGATTATTACTTTCCGTGTAACGTACAACTCGAGCATTATTCAAGTACACAATTGGCTACGGGAGTCGGTTCGCGGAGTGCAATTTCATGATTTGTCGAGTCAAAAGATATTCGTCGGCAAAAATTGCGTTTGAACGAATTTCAAAGGGAACGTCGGTAAATATTGACAATTTGGTCGTTAAACATGTTTCCTTTATTTTTGCATTAAGCGTTTCCCGTGAAGCCAGGAACCTTTATGTTTATCTTGCAAAAGTTGTGTTTACGTCACGGGTACTCTTGTTTACATTAAAAATCATTTTGTTTGGATGACAATTGTTTTTGTTTACCTTCGAAAATACTTTTGTTTACATTGCGGGTTTGTTTGCATTCGGAATTCGAGGCGCGATTTGTATCGACGCGTACAATGAACCAACCGCGTTAAAATCGAGTCCTTTCGACGACCACAGGTGTGCAGTTCCTTCAACCAAACGCTAACACAGTTTTCATAAAATCCGACAATTTCGCCGATAATGAAGGTTTTGCTCGCGCGATGATCAATAATTACGACAAATATGAGGTTACTATGTTGCAACGCGAGTCGCGATTTGTTTTCTCCGTTATGGCAGACCAGCGTCGACTCGTTGCCGAGCATCACGAGAAGTCAGAATTTGATCGACGGGAGCATCTCGGACTGGCCTCGTCATAAATAACTGAACAGGAAAACTATCCGGAATGCTTCGGAAGTGCGCCAACCTGGCAGTGCCAAGCGCTTCTTGTCACTTGGCTATGCTTTCTACTTTGCGGATACATTATGACCAATTTGCAACGATGGGACGCGCTCTGGTTCGTTGCAGTAGTACAAACCGCTGCGACGGTTTCCTTCTTTTCCGTGTTCCATTGTTTTGACGTTCATAATAAAAGATTCGCAAATGAACGCATCAATTTCGTAGAACAAAATTTCTTCCTAATTGATATTCAAAGTGGACTACGCGAAACAAGAAGTATAAACAAAATTTGCTTACGTTTATTTATATATAATTGTCAATAGCTTTATATAAAATAATATTAATAATAATAATAATAGTAAATAAAATAAAAATGGTTGTTTTGTTTGCTTTAAAAAATGTAATTTAGATGGCATTTTATTTGTTATTATGTAATATTAATGAAAATAATTAATTTATATATGTATTAAGAAAATAAAGTAATTTACATATATAACCGTTTACTTCATTTTACCATTAATACCTTATTTACATCCTTTAAATAACCCATTGGATAATTTACATTAATTAAATCTAAGAACCGTAATTGAATCGCTGTTTGCGCAATTTCAATTTGACAAATACTTTCGTAACGCGCGTTTCAGTTATTTTTTCAGCTGGCATTTATGAAACGCGATTCCAAGGCGTTCGTAACAAACAATAGACGCTAAATCATCATCAACGATATTTAAGTTCGGCGATTGAATGAAACAACGTGTTTATCGTGCCACCTTGCTGTGATATATATATATATATATATATATATATATATATATATACATGTATTTATATAAATATCCACACATACACGCACACAATGCACACAATACCAAGTCACGTAATTAATCGATTTCGTTATTTAAAAAATAAAGTGAAAACCGTGTCAAAAGGGTTTCGCAATTTCTGATTTTCATTACCTATGTTGCAATTCGGACTAATCAATTTTTCACACAACTTATTCACTTAATAATTGTCCGCGTTTTATGTAATATTTTCAGAAGCTCGTAATTACACGCCGCAAGTAACGGACTTCATTTATGAAACAAAAAATGCACGTGCATAAGTAAATACTGCATTTCAATTGACGGAAACGATACGATTAATTGCGCGCGTGTAAATACATTTCAAACGCAAATTGACCATAATACTGATCGAATGCGTTTGCATCGAAACTTTGGTTTGCGTTGCAAATTCTTTTGTTTACAACTCGAAATTGTTGCGTTTTTCGTCGCGAGCGGTTGTTGTTTGCATTCGAGATTCTTACGTTCATGCGACATTTCGCCGACTATTTTTCGCGTCGACTCGCAGAAAGCCGTCGGTTTTTTAAACGCCGCCTCGAAGACGTTGAAGGAAACGACCCGTTTAGCCAATAATTCCGCAAACAATGAGCCCAGTGTGGCCCGGCCGAGAATACCGCCGCACACGAAGGGAACGCGTTCGCGAGCCGCGGGAAAGTACGGTCACGATGAGTGTGTCTGCGACCGACGTGAACATTGTATCGGCGCAGGAATACCGGATTCTCGGAGACTCGCGTGGGTATTACGAGCGCGCAACGTGTGCAGGTGACAATCTCGTTTGTGTTCGCATGATAAACGATCCGCCGTGTGGATGTTCTCGCACCTTATGGCGAGGGGCGTCGCGCTCTCGCGAACATTAATGACGACGAACGCCGATTTTTTTTTCCACCAATAAATTCGTTCGGACAAATACTTCAGGGCAGAGAAAAAACGAGCAAACGCAATTTAGCGCGAATCGAAACTTTGTTTATCGAGCGCCATAAATTTGCCGGCGCGCAAAAACCGATTAAAAAACGATCGGCACTTAATCTCGGTTGAATTGTAAATATAGGAAAATGTAAAAGATACGATATATCGCGTGCGACGCCGGGATAGTGCGTTTAAAAGGTGAAGTGCGTTTTTTCACGGCTGCTACTTCAAATTGACTTATGAAATTATGAGCAGCGCGCGGCGAGCGCGATAGCGTACGCGCGTAATAGGCGCGCGTATGCGCGTCCGCACGTAGGCCGAGCACCCCGAGCCCGCAGTCCGGCGCATGACCGGTCTATAAATCTAGTAAATCTTAAAACGATAGTTATTTTATCGTCCGGCAAACAGGTTACTAACGCACCACTATCCAATCCCAAGTTCGCGTGACGCTCCTAGTAACGCGATCGCGCCAATCCCTTTCTATAACTTTCTTTCGCGCGCGATTTTTGAGCCGCATTTTTGTGCTCGCATTGTGCCTGGGCCTGTTTGGTATCGGTGTTTATGGTTGTAAAACAAGTAATACGAAAGTGAAGCTCATACAAAAGAACAACCCGATGCGAGAGCGCTGATTTACCGAGCGCCGATTGAATCAAGTTCATTCGCGTATGCGCGCGAAACGTCGCTTTTTATGCAATTACGGCCGCGCGCAAAAATTCGGCTTAAAAACCAGTTCTCCGTTGCGGTAATGCGTGTTTAATTATGGCAAATTGCTGTTTAACAAATTCGTTATGTTGTATACGTGAAAGAAGTCCGTGCGAATAAATTATTATATAAATAGTAAAAGTAAATTTGTCTTGAAAATGGCAAATAATGTTATTTATTTATGCAGCGAAGTAAAATACGATATATTTATATATTATTCAATAATATCCAATTTTCAGCTGAATTGCGATTCAAAATGTAATATAAACACAGAATTCAACGTATTAAACACATATAAATGCCGATAGTTACCGCTTTCTTTTTTGGTATTACTTTTTTAATCTTCGCATGTACATGTATACACAGCTAATCAATTCTACAGTTACGTTTAATCCTGTGACCGATTTATTTACCTTTTTTTCAATTCAATAAAATAAAACGACAATTCACGCGACGACACCTCGTTTGAACCTGCACTCCTGATCGTTCCGGCATTCCCTCGGCTGTTCAAAAAATGACATAATTAAATAAAAATCGCGGATTTCAATGCCGTTAGGATAATCCAGTGTTTTTATGATTGTGCGGAAAGGTTCACGAAGTACATCATGCAAGATAGATCTGAAGCATTTCCTATACAATGACCTGCAAGACTGACAATCAAGAAGCCGGGATGTGGAACTATCTGTGCATTGGACGCTTCTATGGAAGCCATGCGCATTATCCAGGGCATGATAGAATTATGATAATTCGATCGGCACCGGGCCTTTGCGCGTCATTCTCGGGAGTCGGGTAGTGCAGTGTAATAATTTAGTGATTCCGGCGACTTGATAACGCCGAGTGCAATCGATCGATCGATCGATGCCATTGGGAAGACAAGCAAAAATCGATATATCAGACGATCGGAGAGTCGTTCGAGTGTGCGATATGCGCACTTGTGCATCTTGTTAACGAAATGTACTTTGTCAAAAAATGCCGCGTATATATTTCATTGTCAATGAAAATGCACGGCACTTGGTTGCATCTTTCGATTGTATGACTTTAATCATCGCAAACCCGTTATCAACATTTGTTCAGTGACTTTCAGTTTGGGATACCTAAGTATTTTTTATGTTATTCAAAAAGAAAAAGTAAAAAACCAAAGGCGCTGGATTGTTTCATGCAAAATCGTGACAAATGTTGTTTTTTGCATTCAAAATGTAAACATTATAAAGATGTTTATATTAGGAGTGTTTTTGTTTACAATAAAATTTCTTATGTTTACATTACACGTGTTTTTATTTGCCTCAAAATCCTTATGTTTGCGTTAATAATGTTTTTGTTTGTATACGTTTTATTGAATTCTGTTTTTTTACCTTCTCTATTAAACTTACCACGTTTTTAAGTATAAACGAACATTGAAGATATAATACACGTATCAACTACCGGCATTGCCGGATACCAGAACTATACTTCGTTTCTTATTGCTTCGACGATAATATTGGCATTATTAATAAGACTATCGTGTTTACTTTGTCAAGTATTTAATTGGATTTTGCATCGTGCGAGTAATTAAAAGGCTTGCTTTAAACATCTACGAGTTTACAATTACAACGCAACCTCGAATGACACGATTAAAAAAGGAAGGGAGCAATTATTGCGCGAACGACTTTCGTTCTCCGATTTGGCATTTTTGTAACCAGACATTATGCCTTTGAAATCAAATTACCCCGACCAGCTTAGAAATAAAGCCAAGTCGTTAACGCTCGTCCAAAACCCCGAGGACCCAAACCAGTCGTCGACGACACGAGCCATAGAAATATGTTTCAACAATTTTGCATAAGCATTGTGATAAAAATTAAAATGCAAACCAATTATGTATTAAAACCCGTAATTGGATTTCACCGGAAATTAAGAAGAAGGTGAGCGCGACGCAGACCTACTTCGTGCAGATAACGCGATCGAATCAGCAGGAGTCTGAAAAACGGCGGGGCAGGGGGGACAAAAAAAGTAGTAAAACGTAGCAGTGCGTGGGCATGACGCTATCGCGTCCGGCATCATAGACGCGCGCTAAAATACCATCAGAAGCGACTTCCACCGAAGTCGACTCGTGTATCTTGAACTTTCTCCCGGCAGCCTGAAATCGGCCGATCGCCGCTGCCAAACGGCTAAAAATATGACACACGTGTGACGGGCGGGATCGCAATTGCGAACATCGGTCAAATCTAGATGGCGAAACCGCGAACGCCACCCAGACCGGTCGTGGTTATAAACTTTACGGTTATACACATTTTGCTGAAACAACGTGACGCGGTCGTAAAGCGGACATTTTGGTCCTTGACAATGGTAGTTGCATATTCGTTGAACTGTGCGAGCCCGAACAACGGAGATTAATAATTTGCCGTTGCCACCCCTTGCATTATCGGGGCACGAGGCAAAGGCAGATTCGCCGAGCATCGTGATACTTAACGTGGTGCGTTCAGCAGCCACGGCTGCAGGGTCGACCGGTCACGATAGCTCGGGTAATGATAGCCTGCCCTCTCTTCATAATCAGTCTCCTATCTTAATTTATGTCTGCTCCTGCCTATCCGTCCGTCAGTCCGTCCGACCCGTCTTCGATGTAGGTACTTGGTACCTGCTCACTACCGACTCTTTATTCCCGCTAATTTACCGTAATTCGACCACAAACCAACGATACGTCAACGATGTCCTAGATGAGCGATTGATGCCCGGGACGATTCGACCCCACCGTCAATCAGGTTCTATTCTAATGTGCGCCGTGGGTGAACTGCGTTGTATTGGAATTAAGTCAATTTACAACCAGTGGAACTGGTACCGGCAATGATACTGTTAGTATTACGGTGTGTTTGAAGATAATTTTGGAAGGATGGAGAGAATTTTGGAATATTAACTTGTAAGATTGGGTTTATTCATCAAATGTAACAGGGTTACAATTGAGGTCGTTTGAGTTCTACGGATTAAGATGAAAATGGAAACGAGGCATTGGTTTGGCTTTTGTGATATCTTTAACAGGTAATCACCTGTCAGGATGTAAAGACTAGAGGTGGTAGAACCAAATGTAACGTATTCAGGTGCCGATTTATTTTCCTAATCACCACCATGTCGTTTCAATAAAGAAATAATTTAAATATTGTACTGGCCCTGATTGGGTATACCAAGTCACACCTTACACATATAAGGAACATATAAGGAAAACCATGTCGGGGTCTCTCAACTATCAGATGTTTCATGATTATTTAGAAAGGATTCCTTATAAGGTCCTTATTTTGTGGACCGGATGAAGTAACATTTAACGAGCATGACATTATCCTGATCTGGGCCACGTCATTAACGAGGTACATCCGACATAATTTCTACTCCAGACCTTATTGCAACCATATCAGGTCGTTATCATAATGAATGTAAATCTTTTGCGGGTTTATATGTTATCCGCAGGTAAATTTAATAAATATAATTTAAATCCTAGAATATTTATATATGTAATTATATATATTACAGAACTAATTATACTTCTCATTTTGCACAACATATTAATAATTACGATACAATTAACAATTACAAACTTTAATATATTATTAACAACAATTTATTATAATACTTTTGTAGTCGTTGTTTCCATAAACAAATTTAAACTTGAACTATTATTATCAAAATCGTCGAATATAAGAAGAGTAGGTTCGTAAGTAGTACACTCATTAAACCATAAATATATTTTCAAATTGCAACCTTATCAGAATACACAATCTGGCCCTGATATGGCTCTCATTTGAAAGGCTTGTCTCATAATGACCACTTGATGACCGTTATATACTCTCGTCAATAGATTTCATTGCATTCTCATATATGGTCATGATAAGGCCATAAACTAATTTTTCGTAAATAACATTTTTCGCAATGAAACCTACTGATAATGACCGTATCTGTCACGTCCCATCGTACACGCGTAACATTTTGAAATACATTTTGGAATATTACCGCAAGAATATTATCCACTAATCTGCGGTCAACGCGATTACTGTGATCGGGTTCTTTCAATAACATTCAATCAACAATTTGATTGGAAGTTACGCGGACGGTAAACATTAAAATTAGAGCCCATTGTCGGTATTTAAGCATCTGTAACTAGAGAAAGATATTAATATGTGCAATGAACAAATGTACCGTCTATCGTTAAGTATATACCGATCTAACGCTTGGATGGACATAAACCAGTTCGCTGTCAGTTGAAGCGAAAAACTGGAACAGGAATGATGTACACGTAATCCGAGTATTTGGTAATGACAAATATGTAATTGCAACAAGCGTGACGCGTGTCTAGGTCAAGTTGTCGCGATTCAGACTCGAAGCTCGCGAAGACTCAAGTAGTCGCTATAGGGGTAAAGTATATACTCCTGTAAGCATTAACGTCGTCACGGTCTATCGCCAATCAGAAGCCGAACCAACATCTTACACTTTGCTCCTTCTCGCAGAATCAACCGAAATCCTGTTGATGCAACTTATGTCAAGACATTACTCCAGCACCTACGCCAAAATAAACGCAGTTTTATTTGAATATTTTAACAACGATTATGAACGTTACAAATAAAATTCTATCTAACCTGAACATACGATCCGAGATGAACTTCAAAAAAACCTTTTTTCTTATTGATTTTGTCAATAATAACAAACTCGACCTCGGATTTGATTGTTTATTTTTTATCGCTTGTTTATTTTGATTCGATTCATTGAATAGAAATAAATAAACAAAACGTATATATTGTATACATTTCAATCGTAAGTTTGTTTTGATTGTTTGTTTGTTTTTGTTTAGTATTTATATTGTTAGCACTTTTTATTAATTTTTATTAACTTTACACGGAGAATATAGTACTATATAATATAGTAATTTTTTGTATAACGTTTTCTCCGTGTATAATTAGATAAATCCTAGTATTATGGCGTATTAGATAAACGTAATATAAATGTTCTTCGAAAATCTTATATTTGGATCAATTAAACCGAGCACCTGCGCGTATTGAACTTGATCTTTGGCAAGAACGTAACGTTCTTCCGAGGACGTTCGTTGAATTCAATGGGACTACTCGATCGTGATCGTTAATAGATAATGCAACTAGTCAATATCAATCAGTTGCGCAGCACCGGACTTAACGGCTGCCTTCTTTGGCGTTGAGGTCTGTATTATTATCTACCCGTAAGGATCTGTTATCAATCTTCGCTCCGAGATTTAAATCTTATTGTCGTGAACTTTGCTTTTAAGGAATCAAATTTTGACCGTCGCTCGTCGGACAGACGTCTGTTATTCAACGCATCTGCGAAAGTTAAACGAGCCAGGGACGTGTAATAACGCGTGTTTAGCAGATTTATAATTATTATTATATATATATCATAAAAACGTCGAATCTCGTTCGCTCGAGATATTTTATTAGCCGACGTGGTATATATTTTTATTCCGCCATCTACTATTAACGGATTTTCCTAAACACTTAAATAACAAGAACGACGATGTGGAAGACGGTAATTAAAATTCGCGTTGAATGATTGATAGAATTTTCTTTTTTATATATATATATATATATATATCAAACTCCGCGAAACAGTTATTAAGCTCGATTGACTTTAAATTACCATTTTTTATAACGACAATCGGTCGTAATGATACATTTAACGCACCTATACAAATACAGTTACCGTACCACTTACGCCGCTGCAAAATTGTGCGCGTCGCTTTACGATAGTCGTTCGAAAAATAGACCAGTATTAAAAAAAAAAAAAAATCCCGGCCAATTGAAATTGTATATAAAAATTCCGCCACGCGAATCCGTCGATATTTACGCGCGACGCAAATCGGACCGTTCGTTTGTTTATTATTGTTTATTTGTTGTTCACGTCGCCATCTTTTTGAATATCGCTTTTCGTCACTCCATAAACAGGCCGTCGTCGCATAACTTCCCGCCGCTGTTATGCAAAAATATCTGAACAAACAAAGACCACCAAATGCAGCCGTCATAATTCGACGACGACCGACCGAACGAGCCTGCGAGTCTAATGAGCATCTATTTTTCCCAATTAAATCGTACGCACGCTGCATATTTCAATTTCTATTTAAGATATAGTGCCGTCATTAAGTCCGCATCGCAACGGCGCGTTCGCGTTTCAAAGCCCCTTGTAAGTCGTACATACACGCCATCACCCTAACGCTGAAGTAGCCGGACGAAGACGCCAGACGTCCTCGGGGTTCGAATTAGCCAAACCGCGCATGATACGGCTAAGATCAAGAAGAACAGTTATATACCATTCCCGGGCAATCTCGGGGGATGCATGCAAATTACTGACATTACTGTTTAACTTCTTTTCCTTATGAATCGCAAATAAAGTGTTACTCAAACAAGTTGCATAACAGTATGTTATTATTCGTAGAGCAATATAATAACAAAGAAAATTTGCAAAACTTTTACACGGCGCGGTTAATTATATAGGATTGAGCGTTCGCGTTTGCAGGATGAAAATGAAATGATAGATCGAAAATAAAATGAAACAAAAGGACGGGCGCCGACGAAAAATATCGGCCGACGCGTGTTTGTACAATGAACGCGTATTCGTCGACCAACATTCTGTACGGCTCGGACCAAACTGACCCTAAACAACTCACTTAGTTTCGATGATAAGTACACACGCTGACGATACCGTTGCGGCGCGAAGCCACGCCCGCTGCGAATTATACACGCGAGCGTGCGTGTGCGGCGATTACGCGAGTGTACGTTTACGCGCCGATTTGCGCACACGCGCGAATCACTTGCCAAAGCGTTAATACTGAAATACGCGATCGCCTGGCCAATAACGATCCAAATCGATTGCTTTGCGTTAACAGCCTGGACGGAGAGGCAATCAGCGACCAAGACGCAAGCTCGGATTCAATTTTGATTACATTGGTTGGCATTCCTCGATTGCAGTGTCCGAAATCTGAACGAGAAATTGGTTTTTGTGCCGTTCGCGTTGGCGCAAACAAACGTGACCTTCGAATTGCGCGTTTGTTTTGGTTAACTGTTTTTGTTTACTTAGCGCGACCCCAAGGTCGGTTCAATCAAAATAGTGCCGAAGTAACGGCTTTTACGGCCCGATTGACACGAATGCAAATCCGCGGGACGTAATTTTCGGCCACGCGATTCGCGTGCAGGTTGCGCGCGCGCAACCGGGCGCGTTCAGGGGCCCTTATCCAGCGGTTTCATCTGAATTGTCCAGTGTCAGAGATAAATCTGTCACTGGCGCGCATTTCTCAGTGGGTTCGAAAATGCGTACGCGCTGAATTCCGACGTGCATATTTTGTTATCCAACGTTGCGAAAACAATGTCGCGCATGTGCGCTCGTGATAGCGAATCCGCGAACAAACGATCGACGAGTCGATCGGGAGACGCGCGAGATGCAATCGTTCGCCGCGGTTTCTTTTTAAATACACGACTCATCAGAGTTGGGCGCGCGTGTCGCCGCGCGCGCACACACATGCGCGCGGATTACCCACTCGCCGCGCTTGTCATTAAACCAGTATTTCAGACAACCAGCGCTGATTATTTAGCAATACAAATCATTCGCCGGACTAGACGAGTTGCCGTGTACGCGGGCGTGGTACGTGCCATGTGAGCGTGTGTGTGTGCGCGTGCGCAAACGTGCGCTGATATTCTTGAACTTCGGAAAGGTATCGGCGATTTGACTTGAGGCCAAATTGTTTCGCCGATCGAATCGCGCCGATTACAAACAAAGGAAATTATCCTGCCGCGGCAAATATAAATTAAATTCAATGGGTTATTTAGCGCGATCGTTAGCCGACTGAAAGTCCGCTCGCGGTTTGAATTTGCATTTTTCCGCGACCAAATATAATAATAGGTTATTTAACGATCGACGGGAATCGGCTCGATTTCTTGTTCGCAATTATATCAATTGATTCGACGCGTTGCGCAGAAATAGCCAAGCTGAATTGGGTTCGGTTTTTGTAAACTTTCGTGCGCATGTGTACGTATATATATGAAATATATAAAATATATTTAATATAAATGCGGCGCGATGCAGCGCCCTCGTGGCCGTTGCATTCGCCAGAGTAACGATCCACCGGAAACAGTCACACCTTAGATAGAAAGTGAGATTCAGCAGGGCACTGAAAGTTCGCGCGGCGCATCGAGCCGACGTCTTCTGATCGGCGCAGGCCCTTTATTGCCCCGCACTAGGTGATCAGGTTCATAAACATCGGTTCCGAGCGGAGTTGTTGCAATAAATGACTGGCGCGGAATTATCTGCGCAATAGTTACACACCGTTATAACTTAAGGGCACCGCGATTCCATCGGATCCTGTATAGTTACATTATCGCGTCGCCGTTATCGCCACGTCTGTATTATCAATCGGTAATCTCGACAATCACGATCCCGATCATTACGCCCCGTATACGCATCCAATTCAGAAAATACCAACTTTAAACAAACAGCCTATTTCGCCGATAGACCGCGGCCATTTGTTGAGTTTTCCAGATAATCAAACCAAACACACTAACGAGTTTATTAACCGTTTTCAATTTCATTTTGGGCTTTCGGCGGCAACAACGACAGTTACCGCGGAATCGGTTTTGTTTCAATAATTACTTGCAAATTACATCAATTTGCGATAATTGGATCTTAAATATGCCAGTTTCAATCGATTTCTGATCGTTAAAGTCCATTACGTGTCGATTAAATATTTTCATTCCTTAACCCTCTTATACCGTCACCAAGATTAGAACGATGTTTTTAACGAATTAAGAAAATCAACAGGTATTTTACATTTTATTAAATAATTTTAATTTATACATATTTTAAATAAAAATAATATTTTAATTAGACAAAATATGCATGAATTTTTCTAATTATTTCGAGACTATTTAATCAAATTGTTTTGTCATTTCTCATGTTTTATAAATAAATATCTAACGTACAAACGGTTTTACAATTTTTTAAGCACATCCTAAAATAAATGAATTTGAGACTTAAATAATAAACATTAAATACAAAATATCATTAAACACTACATACACGCAATTTTGAACATAATAATATTTCGACTTCTCGACGCCCCCCTCCCTAACACATACTCTCGCATATATTCTACGAAACTCGAAAAATTGTCGAACGACAATAACGGAGGACCAAAATCGTGTCCAAAATCGTGATTCAAAACCGACGTAGGAACAATTACGAACACTTGCGTTCGCGTTGTTCCGCGCTTGCCGTCGAGAGACACGCCGGAATGATTGAACTAAATTTCAAGGTGCGCTTTCGTTGTTGCGAGCGAGAGAGAAATGGGGGAACCGAGATCTGCGCTCGATTTCACTGATCCGCAATGCGTTCGTATGCAGGATGCCACGAGACGGCGTATCAGATATATAAACGAGGCGACCGGCTGGTCCGGTATGCAGCAGGACCCCGGTTCCGTGCGCGGCGGCGCATTATCGCGGCGTTACGTAAGCGCAACATGCACCGCGACCGTGTTATGCTGTAATTAGGCCCGTTCGGTCCCTGACACAACCGCGCGAACCAACGGAAACTGACACATTAGCGTGCCATTTTCGCACACCAGATATACCGATTAATACAAGTGTTAAGAATGCACGATGCGACTTCACGAAAAGCACAATGCGCCGCGGAAAAGGAAGAGTGAAAAAAAACCGCAGCGTGAATTCCGACCGACGCGTTCGTTTATTCGCACAGCTTCACGTGTTTCGCGTTATAATTTATGTATTGCGTTATGTCGCACGTGTCGAATCAAAACGAAGACAGTTTTGAATTTGCGCGCATCAAAAGTGCCACCCGTCTCGGCCAAACAAGCGCAACACGAAATTAATTTGAAAGCAGAAAGGTCAGGTCTGTACACCGCCGAGTAATAAGCACTCGTAATGGCGCGTTAACACACATCACGTGTGTGTTTTAGACGCAAGGGTGCCGGGTCGAGAGGGGGTCGATAGGTCCGATGCGCGGCCAGGCGAGAGAGCCCCGAGGGCTATCCCGTGCGAAGAGCTGCTTAGCGCTACGAAAGTCTGACAGATTTCATCGTAACCTGACGTAAACAATTTGCGAATGTAAATACCTGTTGAATATTGAGCGTGCTGCGAGACCTCGAGAAACCCGACCCCCCACATGCCAGGCTCACACCTTACAACCGTTTACCCTTTAAACTCGAAATTATCTCCGCTCGTATCTCCTTTACTTCTCGTCTTCGCGGCCAAATCGTTATTCGGCCCGGCCCGTCATCCGGACAAACATTTTATGCAAAACGCCGCGCGAGAGATCCTTCCGAAGTGTCAAACTTTCGGGGGAAGTCCGCCGCACCGAAAAAAGCTCGACGTCACTGCTCGCGGCTGCGAATGATTTTGTTTGCAACAAAAATCCGTTGGTTTAAGTTCGGATGATTGTTTTAGTTTTAGGGGCGTATTTAGTTCTGTTTATAATTCGATTTTTTTAATCTTTACATTGTAAGTTTACAGCTGTTTGTTTACACTTTTTAAGGGTAAACGGTATACGCGCAGTTGCGTTCAGTTTGAGGAGAAAATTGAACGCAACTTTGCGAAAATTATACACGACGAAAAACGACTGCGTAGTTGGATTCAGGTTTAATTTGATTCCGCGTCGAAGTTTATTGCAAACGTCGGCGTCAGATCGATCGGATTGAAATTATTAATTATTATTCTATACAGCAATTCGCGCATGAATTATAACTGTAACGTATCGTGTATATAATTAATCGTTACAATACAGAGACATCTGGTGTGTTTCGTATTCCGTTGCAATCGATATGAATATTGCTCTAAATGAATTTAATTTATTCCGACTAATGATATAATCTAGAACTGACATTTGTCAAACCGACGTTGCAATAGCCAAACGCGTTCAAAAATTACTCGTAACAAATTTTTTGCAAACTTATTTGTAAACTATTTGTTTTGCGTTTATTATATCGGTCGGTCCTAATAAACCGTAAAATTTTATGAAACGTCGAACCAATTGGACGAAAAATTTCACAATACCAAACAACCGATTTTCCATTCCATAAATTACGTTGGGTCCACAATTACTTTTTATTAATTACTAAATTTTAAGACCAAACGGAAAACTGAATAAAAAAAACAGACGCAAAAAATAGGAGAACAAAAAAAAATTCAAACTATAATTTCACAGAAAATTATCCAATCTCTCAACTCTCAACAGTAAGTTCATTGCGACACCAATTTTTTTACGATAAAAAATACGTTATCATTGAAAATTCGCGTTAATTGTTTCTTCGATTTATATAAGTGTAACAAAAAGCAGTCGTTACTCGGGGATTAAGATCGGTTTCTTACGATTGTTTTTCCGCGCGCGATTGACACGTTTAAACTCGTCGAATTAAGTAATTAATTTGTTTACGAAAATCGTCCGAGTGTTGGCCAATCTTGACACAAATTTTTTTGCTCAAAAGTGAAACTGAATCGTGTAACAGAGCGCGGCTCGCAACTCACCATCTTGATTCATCCCGTGGCCTCCGTCATCTGAAAAACAAAAACAGACAATGGTAACAACGTGCGCCCAGCAACGTATATCGTGTGATTCGCTGAGGATGAAAAGGAGCAATTGCTACCATATTCACGCTGGCAGGTTGCGATGCACGGAAGACGCCGAACCGATACGAGACTGCGTGGCAACTTCTATTTGTACCGAGGCTCTTATCGCGACATCGCGCGATGTTCCTTTATTTAACCCCATAAATAAGACCACTATCTTGGCCCGCTGCTTTCATATACAAATACAACTGCGAGATGTTGCCTCGCCAAAGATCCCTGTCACTGACGAGTTGCGCGATGTAACAATCTAACCCCGTAGTACTTACAAATTGTATTCGCGTTTTTAGAAACGCGGGTCAACGTCGGGACTGAGCAGACAATGTCGTAACATTTTTGGCCGAAATTCGCGTTAAACTGAATTGGAGGCGAGTCGGCTCCTCTTTGTTCGGTGTCGATTGTGTTGTACAGGTGTTTTTGTTTAAATGGAACATTCTGACGTGCGTGCGAAAATACGTTTGTTTATTTTTCAAAAGGACATCAATATATCCGACTGTAAATATTTATGTTTACAAACAGAGTTCCTTTGTGTTTTTGTTGACATTCAAAGTATTTCATTTTGGTTTGTCAGTATTATTGTTTACAAACAATAGCTGTTTTGGATTTTCGTTTGCATTGTTTATATTCAGGACGTTTAACTTCGCCTTGCAAATACTTCTGTTTGCGTTAAAATTGAACGTTTTCAATACCGCCAATGCAGTTTCGTTTATTTCATAATAAAATCCGAGTCACATTTCTCCCCTCTTTCGGCGCGCAACCGGCCAGCGACGGCCTTTAATTCCGAAAGCGCGTCCATTAGCGTAAGATTATTGCACGGGAAATGACTCGGGTTGTCGAACCGTTCGGACCGGCAGCAACGCTCCAGCAACGTCGAAACAAAATGTATACACTTAATTGCCGCCAAGTGCGAATAAATACAACTGCATAAATAAAAACACGCGACGAACCGACGCGACCGATCGCGGTCTTAACTTGCCGATCATCGCTGCAACTTTGATCGAGCGAAATGGCGATAATTGCGGCTGCGCGTTCAGCAATCAGCGCCCATCAATCGGCATTAACAAATTGTTTGTCTTGCGACGACGCGCGGTCACTGACTCCCCGCGAATTAATCACTTAAAGCCGCGTTACACGGTCTTCCTTGTAGCCGCCAGGCGAGTATTAATTACGAATTAATGCAACGCGCGGACACGCTCCATTAGAGATAATCGCGCGCGGCGATTGCTTTCCCGTTCGCAATAATAATCCGCGGCGGAAAAGAATGAAAACCGAAATGCAGCAGGCCGTTTGTTGCCGCGATGCATCATTGCCAGCCGCGCGGCTATTATACGGCCGCGATAACAAATCCGCGACGCGCGCGGTTTCCAGTTTTTCGTATGCAAATGGACGCCGCTTTATCACGCTTCGATTATAATTTATTGGAAACACGCTCGCTGAAACGGGAGCATCTGATAAAGTGGTTTATTCGGATTCGTTTGAGCATTTTCTCGAGCGCCGTCGCGCTTCAAAAATCAATGCGTTTCACTGCGCGCTTTTTCTCCTGCTCCTTTTTCGCGGCCGGCAAGAAACGCGCGCGGAAAAAGTGCGTACGTGCCGCGGCGCGTGATTATAATGCGCGAAAATTAATGGCGCAATAAATTTAACTATTATCGGAACGAATGCACGCGCGCGCTAAGTCTCGCAAACATTCGAAAACACCGGGCTTCGAGCGGCCGCATTAATATGTGTAAGAATGCGCTGATCAATGGTGTTAATCCATAACTTTAATTCGCGGCTATTCAGCGGCGCCGCGATTCACGGCCGACGCATGCGCGGTCGTCACCGCGTCCGCCAATCCCGGCCGGATTAGATTGCCGCGATGTTTCAATTACCGCGGCGCGGCCGTAAAAACGCGCCGTCGTCGCGCGCGACTACTGGAATTTCTGAATCGCCCGATTCAGCGCGTTATCAGTCGTTAACGCGCGCTCGCGCTCCGGACCGTTATGATTTCGAATAGTAGAAAATCAGATAGCGGATTGATAAATGCTCGTAATTGGTAAAAATACGATCGCGCACACTGTTGCGGTCACAATTAAATGCGAAACGGTCGGCTAATAAATTTCGAGCATTAAAACGCAAATCGACGTAATCCGTTTATTTTTTGTTCCGCTTCCGCAGCGTTGATTCGCGGTATGAAAACGGCCGATCATTGCCGGCCGCGTTTACGTTTGTTTGTTTGTCGTCGGGCTTATTTGTAAATATAACACACGGTGTTTGTATACTTTTTGCCCCGTCAATATTTGTGTTTGCGTTTTTTGTTTGCGCCGCGCGCTCAACGCATTGATCGACGCGTTGGACGAATCGTCGCGACCGGAACGGCGCGTGATTGCCGCGCGCGGACCGCGCGGAATGGACTGCTGGCGGTGTCCATTTTGATGATATCCCGGCAAAAAGTAGATTATGCGAGATGGGTTTTGCGCGCGGCGACGCGCAAGAAAAGAAAAGAGGGAAAGCCGATGATCGAGAGAGTGGTCGGTGGTCCGGCCGTCGGATGACGCGGATACGTTGGTCGCTCGTCAGTGTTCGCTCGGGAGGCAAGTGCCGGTTAAGAAAAGATGAAAGGGCGCCGCCGTAGCGGGAGCCAGTGACACGGCATGAGCCAAGACTCGGGGTCGTTAAATCTAATGATATCAAGTATTTGACAAAGCGCCACAGACCGTCCGGGACCACACGCGGGCCGCGAGCCACACAGGCGCGTTCGCCAATTTTTGCCCGCCATCATCGCGTTAATTGATCGAATTAATGCTCCAAATTGTTGCGCGATCACGAACATTCGGTCCTCTCGTTTTACGCGATAACGACGTCGAGATAAACGGCCGGCGTTGACGCGCGATCGATCGGGCCGAAATTTATTTTGTAAATAAACGACGCGATCGAGGAAGCGCGCGGCGAAATAAAGGAATGCCGCGCGCCCGATATCGGCTCGGCCGGAAAAACCGCGCCGGCGGTTGGCCTTTTTTACGCCACGAGTCGCGCGGATAAGAAGACGACCAATTACACCGCCGAGCCTCGGTTTATCGCGTCGGTCCGCGATCCTTCCGTGAACCTGCCAACTGCCGTTTGTGCTCCGAGGTTTTTTGTTTTCAAAATTCTTTTCCTTGCGTTCGGTGCGTTTTTGTTAGCCTGAAAATTGCGCTGTTTACATTCAGTGTGTCGCTGTTTACATTGAAACACTTCTTGTTTGCATTCGCAATTACTCCGTTTGCATCGATCATCTGACTCGCGTTCCACGTGTTATCGTTTACCATAAATAGCAGTTTTCGGCGCGAAATTTGTTTGTTTACAATTACATTTGTGTGTTTACCTTCGTGTCTATGTTTACATTCGACTTGGTTGTACCTATTGTCTAAAGATGCTGCGTGCAACAAAACAACATTATTTTGTAAATTAGTTTGTAAATAAACGCGCGGCGCAATGAGCCGGTATAAGCGAACCGAACGAACGTTGTCTGATCGTCGCACGCAGCATAGGTTTTGCGTTACTTAGGGCTAATGTGGATTCGTAAGAAGAAACGTACGTTTTTTCTTGGATTCCTCATGCATACCTCCAGGTGTCGTGCTGCCGTGGTTGTGATGGTGGAGGGCTATCGGGTCCTGAGGATGCGGATGGATGCCAGCCAGGGACCCGCCGGTTGGGTCGCCCGGGTTGACCCCGACCCCGACTCCCAGGTGTAGAGCACCATGCTGCGCCGTGTGTGCCGGAAGCTCCATACTGATCATAGCACACCACCCTCCGTCCGACCCCCGCCTTCCACCACCCCTGTCTACCTCGTCCAATATCACCTTGTCGTCGACGAGACGTCGCTCCGACGTCCGGCCGTGCTCTGCAAAACACACCAAGCGCCAAATTAGAACTGCGCCAAACCAATCGAATAAGCCACGCCGAATGTGGCGCACGCAAAACACGGCTCGTCTTTTCGCACGCAAAAATGACCGCCGGCAGCGGAGAGCTCGGTTCCGAATAAAACGACGACTCCGTGGTTCGAAGCGCGATTGGCTTTGCCGCACTTTTTCTCGCGTCGATCGTTTTGATCCCTTTCCATGTAATGGCTCGCCGAGTTTTTTCGTCCAACGCGGAGGACCCACCGTTCTTACGTCAGAAACGCCCGGATGAATGAAACTCCGAAGGAAGCGTGATCGCGTGGTTGCCGCAAATAGGATGATGTTCGAATTCGATTGACCCGACTCGGTCGGTGTTATTAATGTTATTTTTCTTATTTTTTTTCTTTTTTCAGGAGTTTTACAAACGTCAAGTAAGTGGCGTTTTGCGGTCGAAATGTATATCGACCTCGCGAAAACATTGTATCGTTGAAATATAATATCTTGTGATGTATTTTTATTAAAATAAAATTAATGTGATAATGTTTTGATTTTTGTTATTATGAATTCCTGTTTAATCTTATTTTCATACATCCTGTTTATACACTGTGAAAAATTGTTGTAAATGCTGAAAATATTTTACATAAATAATTACTCGGCCATATATACGTGGAGAAAAAGTATAGTAAAAATTTATTAAATACACGACAATGTAATCGGAAAGACGATGTATTTTGTAATTTCATAGAATTTCATAGAAAATTGATATGAGCTTGATTAATTTTACTATATTTTATGGTAGAAATTGTGACAATTCTAATAATTGCATACAGACGGTGTCGTATTATTTTACGAAAACGCTGTTTACCCGTGCATTATTATATTAGTAAAATCAATTAAAAAGTAGGACATTTTTCGATAAACTTTTTTCTCTGTGTGAACTATCAGAAACATTCGAATTTTTCCCGTAATGACGGTAAAAATTTACAGTACATAATATTTTTGTTCATAAATTCTATGAAATAATGACAGACTTTGTATGCCTGAATTATGTATATCATTGTGAGTACAGTAATTTTTGACGACCTTTTTTTAGCGCAGTCTACAGTTTTGCATAATTCAGGAATTGATATATATATAATTACATGCATCGTCATATTTCATATTTACTATAACCATAATGTCGGCAGTGCTTTCACATTAAAAGCATTTTACATTCAAAGGAAAATCAATTTTATATTACACATTTAGTTTACATAAAAAAATCATTACGTTACATTATTTCCAAAAATGTAACACTTAATAACATACGTTGGGTTTTATTTATAAATAAAAAAAAATAAAAAATCAATAATTGCCCGTCTCCCAGCACTTAGTTGCATTTAAACAAAATATTTTCTTGGTATCAAAATATCAAAAACAAATACTAAAATAAAAAGAATCCTTCCCGAAACCTTAACATCTTTTTTGTGACTTTTACCTACCAACGTCCCCTACTAATTTAAAACAATTATCAGCTAGGTTTAATTACAAATAAAACGATATATACAACCTACTCGTAAATGGTCGTAAAATCATCAAAATCATTATCAGGTCCGATCGAGCCAGTCGCGCCGAAACGAAACACCCACAAATAGTGACGTGACCGAGAGTACACGTACACGCATATCGAACGATCCGTCTAATCGGAAGCAACGAACTGGGGCCCGATCGGGCGCAAGAAGCGCGCCGAACGCGGGGATGGAACAAAAAGCGCCGGACAAAGCCGCAATATTTCTGCGCGAAAAAGCCAACGACTGTAAATGCGGAGTCGAGCGCGGAGTAGCCTTTAACGTCGGTCATGTAAGGCAGAAATAGACTCCGAGTAATTGATTCCCGTTGGCCGTCAAAAGCGAACTCGCGGCGTTCGTTTTCTCGGCACGACGTACCAATTTTCGAAGATTTAACCGGCGAAACGCTCGCGCAGGGGTGCAACGGGCAAATGAGAAACGCTCTTACGACCTCAGCTACGAGCTGTTTAGAGGAAAAGGAACGGCCCGTTGCCGCGGGCCCGTAACATAGATTCTCCTAATAGAGGATGGAATGCGCACGACGTAAACGTCGGTAATTCAGGAAACTTATTCTCGAGTTCGGGCTGAGTTAAGTCGGAGTAAGTGAGCTAAAGTGGACGAGCGCAGGACGAACAAACGAGCGACTCCGAGTATGTATATAACCGAACGAGTCGTCCGCGGCTCCGCGCCTCACCGTGGGACCCGCGTCCGCAGCTGGGTGGCGCGCCGTACGCATCGCTAAAACCATTGTTTATGGGGCCCTGAATGCTACGTACTTTGCTAACTGCCCCCACGCCCCCTGACCCCGAGCCGCGCACTTAAGCGCTTCCACCCGAGTGTTTCTGTCTTTATCGCGCGGTTCGTTCCTTCGGTCCCGGACTCGTCAATCGATGGATGCTCGCGAACCGTCGGGCAAATCGCTGCAAAAAGAGTGCATAAATCGCGCCATTTTCAGCGTTGCCGTCTGCCTGCGCGCCGTTTCGCGCGGCCTTATTCCCGGATTTACATTTCGTTTTACGATTGCAAAGCGCGCCATTCGAGCGTCGCGCAAAAACTTTTATCGCCTCTTAGATGCACAAACATCATTTTATAGGCAAATTTGCGTCAATTGATTTTTAACTCGGATCCGTTACAGGTGCGCGGCGTATAGAGGATGGATGATTGAATGATCGGCGCATGATGATGAATGTGGGTAGAAATGGGGAGAACGTTGGGATGGATCAGTGGGAGGATGGAACGATCCTTGATGGTGACGTGTATGTGTAACGAACGGGAGCCACTTTGGACGTTTTTTAAATTAGAATGTTAAGTGACGTACGCGGTGGTTTAGTCGTTTCAAACGTTTTTATTAAATGTTTATATTTAAAGCGTTTTTGTATATGCTTTAAAATTTTGATTATTTACGTAAAATAACTGCATAAATGAAATATTTGGATTTAGACAAAATTAATCAAGTTTAAATTTATTATTCCGTTTTGAAAACCTTGTGTTTACGTTAAATGTAATTTTGTTGACATTAAATATTCTTATGTTTACAATATTTGTCCTTCAGAAATACTAAAAATCTCTGTTATGAATCTAATATTCAGAGATTTTTCTTGATTTTTTTGCGAATTGACTAAAGCCGAATACATTTTTCTGAATATCTCGTCTCTTCGAAATCCGCTCGTATCTCATTAAAATTTACCAAAACGCGTCAGTAAATTCTTCTAGTAAATTCCACTGGAACCATTTGCAAAATTGCAGTAAAATGTGCAATCTATTCAAAAATTTACCAATTCTTTAACAACCAATTCGATCTCTTTTCCACCAATAATATTCTGTTTGATCCACCAGCCACTTCCAATTTACGGTTCCTTTCTCAAATCCTATTAATTTTTTCTCAAACTTTTTCCCGCATCTACCATTCCAACTATATTTATCCGCACTAACAAAATGTCCGCTCACCTAAACTCATGTAAATCTATCGCTGAAATCAACGCTGAAACATCGAAGACATTCAACCGTTGCTTGATACGAAAGAAGACAATCAATCGTTAAAAAAATGCGAAAACACAGGTACCCCGATAACTGGACGTTGCACTAGATTCTGCGTTTCGTATAATGCTTTTTCAACGAACAAATTTATAGGCATTTTAATTTACCTGCCGCTTCTTATCGGCAGGATGTTCTGAGCCGAACAAAAATGGAGTGCCGTTATATCGCGTTGACTTCCAACAAGAATACGTCGATCGGAGTGTTTCATCTTCGTCTGATAAACAGCCGGTGACTTCGATTTCATCGTATTTCAATTACAGTCATTAAGAAAGCAAACGCAATCTCGCGATGCCTCACGCGACCAACCACCAAACAGCAAACCGTTCAAAAAAATGGCCGTTTCGTCCCGAAATTCACATCACGCCCTATTCTTCCTCTCTTTATATATGTATATATATATAAATATTTACATTCTCGATCATTCCAAGTTGCAGTAATAAAGCAATTTGACCGTCCCCTCGAGCATAAAATCGATGCAAAAAGCCACACTCGCGGTTCTCACAGTTGACAGTGCAATAATTCTGAAATCGATCGCGAAATGTATTTTAATGTATTCAAACGGTCGTTTCCGCGTATGAGAAGCCGTAAAATTGGTTCACACAGTAGCGTCGGTCAACCGGGCTCGTAAATCAGTGCGATTATGTAAATAAAAACTGTGCCGATATTTGGACGTTTTCGCGGGCGTCGGATGGGAAGCGCCGCTGACCACAATTTGTAAGTGTCTGTGGCAACAACACAGAAGCTCCGAACCGATGTAATAGGGATGCTCGGGGCTTAACAACGCGTGACAATATGCATCGAGAAATCGCTCAGCCACGGCGAGCACCGTCCACTACCCTCGGATATTTATTATACGCACGTATATACATATAGATATTTATATATATATATATAGCGCGCACAAAGAACGCCAGACCACGCTGGGCGAAAATATCGAATATGCATTATGCAACTTCGCGGTCCATAAACGTACACTCGCGCGAGGAATGCCACGAGAATCGTCGTCTTTTTCCCAACGCAATAATCCTTCCGACGAATTCGCAACATGTTTATTAATCTGACGGCCGCCGCTAAGTTCGCCGCTATCGCTATCGTCATAACTAAGCGTGAGATGATTCTTCTTATGAACGCCACCGGGCCGAGGTTCTCAGGGTCGAACGCCGACGTTGTTTTATGAATTGTGATTTGCGATTTCGAATGCCGCTGAAACAGTTCCAATCGGCTTTAATTCCGTAGTAAAATTTTATGCACGCGGCAAAAAAATTCGTATCCTTCGTCGGCGTTGAAATACGAGTCGCCGCGCTTTTTGCTTCCGTTCAATGAAGAGCGCCTGTTTTAAGACTTCGACTGGTAACGCAATCGGGCTGTGTATATTTGCTGATTCGACGATGCAAATAATTCAGGTTACAATTGGCGTTTTGATTGCGTGAAGACGGGACGTTTGGTTTCGGACGTGTACATATTGTTTATATGCAATGGGAAAAATTGTAAAAACATTTTTTTGCAGTAGACACGTCCGTTTGTCATTTAGAACGTTTTACTATATAAAATAAAGAAAACCTTACATTGTTAAAATCTTTAATTTGTCTTATAAATTATAGTAAAAATGTATCAAAAAAAAATGTCATCTTTGATTTGTTTATGTTAAAAATTGAATGTTTTGACAGTCTAAGGTACATTTGTTTTATTTTATAGTAAACTTTCATAGATTATTTTTCTCTGCGTAATAATACCTTTATTTGAGTGAATTTTGTTCTTTTGATCGAAAATGTTGAGTTTGAATTTAAACAAAAACAACGCAAACATACACACAACATTTTCAAAATAAACAAAAACTTTTGCCACATGAAAATAAACATTTTAATTGTAAACAATAACATTTTCAAAGCGAACGTAAACAATTTCGTTTTGAATTTATATTACGGCACATTCGACAGAAGAATAAAGTAAGACATTTGATATTACGATTGCGCAAAACATTTGGAATGAATAAAAGGTGTTCTAATAAAAAGATAATGAATTATTGGTTTAATGAATACGAAATTGCGTTGTCGATTGAATTATAAATTGATGTTTAAATTTTTATCTCCTCGAGGAATTAAGCGAACAGTAATCAATAAATCAAGTAAATGGTACACATGTTTGGAAAGTAAACGAGCCACCTGTGGCAACGGCACGTGCCAACTAGCGTTGGTCCCTAAGATATATCCTGCAGACTTAACATCAGGAAAAGAGTATAGGTGTAAGGTGTAACGGAGAACAGGTACCAAATATGTTTCCTCTGTTATTCAAAATAATCTCAACCGCGCTCCAGATGCTATATGACTTCGCTTCTAATTAAGATTAATGAGCGCTGTCGAAAACGAAACTGCATCCGAATGACTACTTGAAATTTAATTATTTCTTTTATCCGAATAACAATAGCGTAAGAAATCGCAATAAAATATTGCATTTTCAAACGGTCTTACAATTTTCATCGGTAAATTACAAATTAATTTCCGGGACGACGATATCGTTACTTTGATGTATTATTCTAACTTGGGTAACAAATGCGATGTAAATGTGGTACAAATTTTGATGGCTCCAACGTGACTGGCAATCTTGACCGCGGACGAATAACTTGTCGCAGTTTGAAGGCATTGCTGCCGATGAAAAATGAAAAAATAAACGAGAACCGACGTGGAAGGATGTCATTGCCGTAAAGAAAATGCTGTTGTTCAAGTTTGAATTGAGTTATCGTTGCTTTATATATATATACGTCCGAGGATCAAGCTGCAACTATATATATATATATACTCAAGCAGCAAGATATAGATCCAAGAAGATGTTACACGAATCGAAAGAAAGATCATGCAAGAAGGCGAGAAGCCATGAGGTCGTTCATTGTTCAACTGTCAAGTCTCCACCTTCGGCTGATATCGTGACAACAAAATCTGGCATCGAATAACGATGAAAATAGCAATTCATAGACTCAAATGCTTCAATTAAAATCAACGCAGGCAGTATAATGAAGAAACTCGTGAATGAAAGGATCGAAATCGCAAACATTGGCATGGAATTACGAAAGTAACAGGAAAAGTAAAATCGTCGCTTAAAAACTGTTAATATTTACCATATAAAATAATAAATTTGTTTTAAATAAACAGTGTACCCTGCTTGTTTATATTTACAAGGTCATTTGTGTTATTCCCTTTGTTTGTTTATTCTCTCAATATTGTCGCCACTGTGAAGGTCGTTTATGTTTTTTAATTTCTTTGTCCACTGTTTTTACGTTGTTTATTACTTATTAGAGTATCCTCTATTTCATTTTCAAGGTCATGCCACCACTATGACTATTGATATTAAATTTTGCACTAATACCACGCTCACGATGATACTTTTACCCATAGATTACTAATTATGTTAGTTTGAACTGTACACTGCAAACAGGTACAAATGAAATGCGCATGTTTTATGCATGACGCAAAACTACCACACTATGCAAAGCCGGGAATAAACTAACACGATGTTGGCAATTAAAATAAAATATTATGTTATTTAGTGCGAGCAACAAAAATGCGCATTTAGACGATTAGGTTGCAGTGATACACCTTGACAAATGTTTATTAGATATTTAATTGGAATACAGTCCGATATGAACGTCCCGGCAGCGCGCGTGTAAGTGTGTCAGAAATAAGTAGAATGTCTCTTTCACTGGGACTTTTTTCCGAGCCGATAAATTGAAGACCGAAAGAGAAAGACGCCTTGATAAATCGCACCGCGGCGAATAAGAACCGCTCAAACTCCACCCAGAAAAGTAATTAAAGCAATTTGATTAATCAATCGGTTCGATTAATTTGCCGTCTTATCGGCGCGCAACAACTTTATTTATTGAATTCGAGATGAAAATCGGATTCAATTTTCGTTCGAAAAAAGTCGCAAACGATTTTCCGATTGGCGCGCGCGGACGTCGCCGGCGTCGTCCGGTTCTCCGCGAAACGCTGATAACGCGACGCGTTCGGGATAATTGATACAGTTCGGACTTCGTTACGGCGCGTTCAAACTCGGACGCAATGAAACCAGTCGAGTTGTTAGCCGCGAGTCCGCCCACCCTCTCGAGAGACCGCGTTCGTCGAGTTGGTAAAGATCCACGACGAGTACCACCTCGTATTTTTGCGGCATATTCGCGATAAGTCTCGTTTAGCGGCGGGTCGCTTTCCTCCGTTTCATCGATTCAACAAGCGCGATCCGATTTTTGTAACATAAATTGAATCAACAATTGCCGCGAGATTTACGGCCGACCATGTTCGAGCTGATTAAATCGAATTGATTACCGCGTTTATATTTTCATTGATTATCAATGCGGCTTTGTTCGAGTCGAACGGTTAATCGTTTTCACGAAACCCGCCGTTGAACGATCGCTCCGAAATGACGTTACAATCAAGCGCGCATGCGCGCGTTATTAACACGATGTTGTCAGATTTGCAATATTAAATATGTTAATGGCGAAAAATCAGTTACGCGATAAAGGCGATCGATTTTCTCGTTGTTTGTTGTTCTGAACGCAATTTGAATTAAATGTTTCATCCGACATTGTGTTTGGGATAACGGAATGCGTTCGCGAGGCGAGGAAAAATATCTGATTCATGAAATATGTGAATAGATGGGGTTGTTGAACGACTTTTGGCGCAGTAAAATGTTTTCCCAGCATTGTAGAATCGATCTACGTTTTTTAATCAATGTAAATTTAATCCTTCAAAGTCGTAAAAACGAAAAACACTAAATAAGCTAAGTTGGCAGTGATGTATTTGTTTAGGTGTAATCTAAAGGGACTTTGCACGGTGTTCGTGGTTTTAACCGTCCATTCGACATTTACCGGAGAATAAATTTTGATAAAAAAGGAAATTTTATTAGAATAAACGTGGATTGGCTCAATGTCATATTTATTGCCGTTTTTATTGCATCAAACTCGATTTCCTGAGCTGCGAATTTAAAATAAGTTTAATACGAATTCTTCTAAAATTAAAACATTATAAATAAAAAATAAAAAAAATTAGCTATTACCAACCGTGATTGACTAAACTCATAATAATACTCCGAAATACACTAAATCGTTCGCAGGACCACCTTAAGAGTCTAATGAGTCTTTCCTTCAAGTCCTTTAAATCTAATAAAAACGAAATAGTGTTTTCTGTTATTACAACATTAAAATTTGCAATTTTATAATATACAAATATTTTTAATCATTTTTTGATAATGGGAAGTTACTTTTATATAATAAATTTCAATTTTCAATTGAAATAGTAAGTATACTCTTCACGTATTCTAAAAAAAATCAGAAAATATTCCTATTCACGAAAAGTACAGGTAATAAATAAATCAACAATAATGCTTGAAATCTGCAATATCTGCCAAACTCGCTTGAATCAAGGACCACCTTAAGTCAATTCCAACATCGATTCGTTCGGTCGCGGCATTAACCTAAAAATGTTTTTTCGCCGAGGAAACCGCAATCCGAATTGAGCGACCGCATTTTGCACCGCGTGTCATATCAAAATTTCACTCTCGGAAATCAATTCGTGTTTTTGCTCGCAACGATTCTCAATAGACAAGTAGTGTCTAATGCGAGAACGGCGAACAAAAATCGCGCGAGAGTTTCACGTCGCCTGGTTTTCTTCTGGCTTGAAAATCGCCGGCAGAAGAGCGCGAAGTGTCGCATATTTCTAAACGAAGAAAAAATGCGTCGCGTAGTCAAGTGGATGTCCGCGAGCGCGGCCGTTTTGTTGCCGTTCTTGCGTCGAAGCCGACGTCTTCCGGACGAACTCGGGTGACGAGGACGAACCGATGCCAGGCGGATTGGCGCGACAAAGACGGCCGGACGGATCGGGAGAGAAAGGGGGGAAAAAAAGCGGCGTAAGAAAGTGAGAGGCGTCGTAAGAAAAATGAGGGAAGAGCGAACGGAATAGAGCGAGAGCGAGCGCCGCAACAGACGGAGAGGCGAGATCGAAAGATAAAGAGACAGAGACCGGCGTGTACAATTGATTGGTCCTGGCACATCCTGCCTCGCGTCCTCCTCCCATGGGAAAGTCGTCCACCGCGAGTAGACTCGGCTTTTTGCCCGACTCTTTTCTCGACTAAGCTTCGCTCTTTTTCCGTTAGCTCGCCGAGAACATCCATCGAAATAAATTCGATCCGACACTCCGTTGGCGGCGCAAGCCGGCGCAACTGAAAAATCGGCAACGTCGGGTCGCGTGATCGCGAAATTCGAACCCCCGAACGGCCCGGAATGTGAACCGAATTGGACTCGCGGAAACGTTGCGCGAGTCGGAAAAAATGATCACGTGGTCTCTAATCACGGAAAAGGGACGAAGCGAGCGCAAGGGACGAGAAGAGGAAGAACATCGGCGGCGTGTCCAATCGGCGTTCGGTCGTCTCTCATTCATCAATGGACCGAAGCACCGATACAGTATATGCGGCTGGCGTGTACACCATGACGACGGAATATATACCTCGCTCACGTAGTATTTACGTATGCATGTACGACCGATATCGGCAAATTGGCTACGTCCGACGGGGACGAATCGATTGCTCGCTCGACATCGAAATAACTGGACGTCGACGACTGATCTCCTCGCTCACAGCTATAACATTTCGAACGCTTTTATCAATCCCGAGGTTGGCTTTAAATGGCGCCGTCGTCGCAGACCTCACATACTATCTCGCGATTCGCTGCATTTCATTTATAATTAGTCCGTGTCTTTAGACACGCTTCTTAATAACTTTTTCGGCTTTCCACGGCTAATCGCCGAAATTACCGAAAGAAATCAGAGTTTCGATTCGGACGAGTCATTCGGAAAGCGCGGTTCCCACAATTCGGTGGGAAAGTACCGATTTTCGAAAACCGGAAGTCAAAGTGCTCGTACGCGGTGCCGCGTTTTGAAGTGTCCCGGTGCAACCGTCAAAACGGGATACAACTCCATGAAATGACCGTCGGGAAACGAACCGATCACCGTCACCGACCGCCGATCGGTTGGCGGCGCGTCTCCACGTCCAACATCCGCGCAATTTAAATACTTCAAAATATATACATTCTGATCTACATATACGCGCATCTTATATATATACACGGTCACGTGATGTTTAGCTATGATACGCTTGACGCGGAAAAACGATCAACCACGTGCGTGAACGCACGCCTCCGGAGATCGTTCATTATTGCAGCCGCGATCATTGACTAGCGGTACCGCGATCGAGCGCAATTCTTGATATCATTGTCTCGCTGAATCACAGTTCTTGCGTCGTGTCGCGTGCAGGAATTCGCGGCTTTTTTGCACCCAAGAAATGCATAACGTGTACACGGATTGGAGCATACGTTCGGTTTCGGCAAAAAAACGAGAGAACGACGGTGCTTCTCGACGGCGACGCTTTATTCGCGCGCATGCGCCGTAGATCGTGGACGCGCAATTTTAAGTTTTAGAAACAATGCGGCGTTAATCTGCTGAACGTGTCCTTGATTCGGCAGCCTTGGGTCGGCAGATTAACGCGAAATAGCAGACGGTTTGTGATAGCTCGGTGCGACTGAGTTTCCCATAACTAACGCATAATGAGTCGACCTTGAGCAAAAGCGGGCGCGCTGCACATGAAGTCGACAAGGCTTTTTATCGAGCCGACACGTGCTCCGATATCATTTTCGTTGTCGCAAAAATGTTCAATCCATTTTTCGATTACGCGTCGGTTCGGTCGCGCGACGTTTCATATAAATCGTCGTGTAACGGATTGACCTTACGAACTGACCTTTCGGGCAGCGTGATTTATCGAAACCGTTTTTTTCCCATTTCCCGTGAATTCCCGATTGAATTACAAAAATGTTTCGTCAACGTGCCTTCAATGAAACGAACTGAACAATTTTTTCACGCCGCTCGTTTTTTTGCCGCCGAACCTCTTAATCGCCTTATTTCCGACCATAAAACAATGGTCCAAAAAAAGGTTCAACTCTCACACTCGACGGCAGGAAGGGAACGGGAGTTCTTTTAAACAGACGCGGCGAAAGAAACTCGAAACAAGAATCATTCCGATCGCGTTTTACCCCGATCCAATCGATTATTCTATTCGATCGATCGATCTCGCTGATCGATGATTAGGCGCGTTCGAATGCTACCATTCCGTTTGCACTTTGACCCGGTTCGGGCGCCGATCCGATTTTTAAAATCACACGCATCCTTCGGGCGCGCAGGACTTTTATTAATATTATAAAACGCAATTACGGCGTCGACCATTATGCGTCACAATATCGTTAAATTGTCACTCAATTACCTTCCTTTCTCACAAAAACATTCGTTGACGTTTCCGGTTTGTAGAAAAACCGGACAATAAACGAGAAGGAAAAAAAAATTCACCGACGCAAATGCGGATAAGAGGATGTCGGGCTATTTTATTCGCATTCACCATATAGACGTAAATAATAGCGACTTTTTTACTTATCAGTTGTGTGCTTTTCTATTGCACAATTGCGCCAACATCCTGACATAAAAATCGATTGGCAGTAATGCGTTCTGCGAACACCGCGCCTCCTACAGTTAAACCGATTAATCTATCAATCCATGATAAGTCCTTCGAGCCCAAATCGAAACCAAAAGCAGCCATTTGGGACTGATTTTGGTGAACATCGATTCTCCTCCTTATTCCGATATTTCCCGCTTACCTTTCCTTACTTCCGATAAAATCTGCGACAACAACAAGGTGAAATCTCAAAATTACCGACAATCATTCCTTTTTATTTTATTTTTATAAATTGTATATTCCGCAAACGCATCGCGATGCCATTTTAACCATTTGCAACTGATTTTGGTCAAAATCGTCCGTATATGAAGATCCGCTGCCGGCACGGAAGATGCTGCGCCGATCCGATCTGATTGGATCTCGGATACCTCGCGCTCGCAAATAATGATTGTTAAACAAGCCGCGTGGTAGTAGTTAGGCGATTCTGAATGGCGCAACGGCGAGTATTAAGCCGCGTTGAACGGCACCTTGTTAAAGAGGCGCAGAAAACGCGAGCGGGATATTTCATACGACCAAGCGCGGTTGTCCGGAGAAAAGTACAATTCGAACTTTGCTATAAAATAAAGGACATACTTGACGTATACGTCTTGACGTAGTCCGATAGCTATTGGAAATTCGTTTCTGCTTGAACTGCGGTATAAATAAATAAATAATGCAAAATAAACATAAGCAATAATGCGTCGAATGTAAACAGTAACACTAAAGATAAATAAATATTTGTCAATAAACAACAAACAACAAATATACCGTAAACAAAAACAAAGCAATATTTTTGTATATAAACAAAGCGTCTTATGACGTAAACAACGTAATGAGTTTGTTTAACGCAAACGTGCGTAAGTGCATCGCTATAGTACAGTCGGTGTAAAATTTGACTAATTAATCGTAACGATGGCAATCTTGCGCCGAATAAGCGCGCCGTCGGTATTGCTCCGTCATTTTTTAACTAAACGGCAACAATCGCGGGTGCTTTATATGTTACGTGATTGTCTTTGGCGAAGCTGTTGCATTAATTGGCGAAATGAAACGGCGCACACTGTGGGATAATAACATACGCAAACAATCGAGCAGACGTCGGCTGTTACGTAGAAAAAGCAACGCTTCGACGTGGATTCGATTGTTCCGACGATTACAACTTATGTGTTTGATTTAGTGTCCAGACGCTGCAATCAACGTTTCTTCGGATATATATAATGGTACAAATAATCTTAATCATTCTCGTATATACCGAAAGGCGATCCTTAATCTGACAGGAAATCCATTGAACGCGCCAGTAATAAGCGAATATAATGCAAATCGGGATACGTTGATTTCATGAAATCAAATCTTACTCGCGAAAGCTGCGAGGTTTATTTATCATAAATGAATGTAAAGAATGTGGATAGCTGTGAGTCGTGCGCAAGTCATTTGGTTTGAATAAGATATATTAATATTAAGCGAACCTTTTTTTGATTATTACGACGCGCGTTGCGTCACCGTTTCAATTAATTCCAATTGACACGTGAGAATATTCCAGCCTGGGGTACACGCGCGTGTGTGCATTTATAATCTTTGCATTTTAAAACAGCGCCATCTCTCACGGTATCAAGGCATCAGAAATGGCAAACTGGTTGCAGTATACCCGTCTTTGTCCCTGTCGCCCTCGTATTACATAAATATTTAAATTCGCCGATAAATCTGATAAATTTCGAACCATTGCTACCGATTGAGAATGATTCTTCTTGACAAAAAATGCCAACCACCCGATAGTATAACGCTAAATAAACGCTCCGGGCTATCTTTCTTTCCATCTATCTCTCTCTCTCTGTCTGTTTCTCCATATCAAACAGAACCCATCTCGACCACGCCGCGTCGTTTTTACCGGTATTCAAATTCAAACCCATTAATGACCATTCCCCAACGACAATCAATCCAATTAAGACGTCATCAAAATTACTCGCACTCGGGTATCGCGCATCTCGAAAAATTCGGGCGCTCGCGGAAACGCGTCAGGTGCGTCGCCGCACCTGATCCTCGGCGACTTGTTGCGCGCCATTACTCGACATTAATAATTCGTTCGGATCCCCTCGGATCGGCATGACGGGCCGAATCGCCACACGTGACACGCGGCGAATTTCCGGTCATTCGCCGGATTGCGGAACCGCCACCTGTTGACGGGCTTTGCTTCGGCCGCGTGACCCGATGAATGGGATATTCGCGGACCTGGGCGCGGTCGGTTTATCGCGCCGATTCGGATCGGTCGTCGCCGAATAGGGTTATCTTTCATTTCGTTCGTGTTTTTTGTTTCTTTCCGTTTTTCGCTTTCCGCGGATGCAAGTTACGGCCACTCGAACGTTATTCCGCTTTCGTTCGGGTTAATGCAATATTGATACCGGTCGATAGCATCGCGCATTTGCATAACAAAACGGTTTGTATTTTCATATAAATCACATTGATATCGCAGGTGTGCAGCGAGGGGTTAAAACAAAAGTCGCGCGACGCCCTTTTATCATGCTAATCCGCGAGCAAACGGAATCGGAGTCAACAGGAAGGTGGCGCGCAATCAAACCGACTCAATCGGATTCAATTGGAAAGTCGTATGGTATCAAACAGGTCGCATTTTTACCCCGCAGTTTCGCGCAATTCTTTCGATCGTCCGCCACGCACACCGACACGCGATCGTTAAGTAATAAATGGTCGCACGGAGTACACGTATATGACATATATTATATATATATATATACACCTGTATGACACGCACACGTGCATACGCGGACCTTCATAAATGCGAACGTTCGCGGCGCGAATTAATTAATTTTCTTTACATGACTCGGATAAAGGAGATAAAGCAATATATATATATATATATATATATATATCTGTACATATACATATATATATACGTTTCTGAATTCAAATAACGCGAGCCGAGCATTCCCGAGCGTCAACGGGAGTTTAAAAAAGATATCGGCCGCGCGCTGTCGCTAAGTGCAATCCGTCGTATGTGCACACGCGGGCGCCCTTTCGTTGCGCGGTAACGCTCGTACGTACACGCACCTCTTCCACAACTGTGCCACAGGTAGCACCGACAGTATTTACATGTCCGATGGTGAATGGTTTCCCACGGAAATTTCCGGCAATTTGCAAAACGAACGAACGCGCGCGTTGCCTCGTACGACGGTGCGCGCGGCGTATCAAGGTCGCATCGCGTCGAATCACTTTCTCGAGGTGCACGCTTTTCGTTGTCCTCATCGCACCGCGCGTCACGCAGTGCGCCAAACGCAAACGGCGAGCGCGGATTTGACGGTTTTGCAAGCCGGCGACGATACCGTTCGGCCGACCAACGCCAACCAGTCGGGGTTTAAGACGCGTCAGTGATAATACGCCGACGTCTTAATATGGGAGACACGCGTTCAGTGGCGATGTCTTAAAGCAAGACTAATTTGCACTACTACGTAATTTGGTGTCTTGATTTACGACGCAATGCAATCGTTGAGATAACAATGTCTGAAAGTGAGACGCCACTCTTAGAGTAAAATACTGTAAACGCGAGTGTCACTTTAAGACGTCGGTATCTTAATTGAACGCTTGTGTCGATAAGAATACGATATATAGTGTAATACACTAAGAAAAATAAGTATTAAAAATGAATATAAAATGATAATGAATATACTATAAGATACTATAAGAATTATTATAATACTATAAAAATTACTTTATTATATATTAAAAATCTTCATAATTTTAATAAATTATTATGCGGGTTGATCATTTTACTACATCATGAAATAATTTTTTTGAGATTATTTTTCTCCGTGTATTATATCTCACTGGTGTTATTAAGATGCCTGTGTCTTAATATAAGAATAATTATACATTTCTTACGTTAAACAAGGACAAAGTTATTTCTAGAAGCCGTATTTTTTATTAGCAGATTCATATTTCATTAAGACGCGTCAATACCTATGAGTATAAGAAATCCATTGACATATCTCGTTATCTGAATTTAAGTCGTCTTTAATGAAAATTCACCTACAACATTAGTCATAAACAAACTCATCGTACCTTGTTTCACGACACGAGCATCCGACAGCTAAACGCAACTCTTTCGTTATCGTAAAATACGAAACTGACGAGCGTAATTGCCACGCATTTGACGTAGTTCGCCTCGGCGAAAATGTACCTTCAGCCGCCGAAACGCAGGTGTGCGTTCACGCGTCGATCTCGTCGAATTCGTGAAAAAGACGGCGCGCCGTCGGACGAAACTGCGTCGACCCGTAGCGGTGCGGCAGCGCATCCAAAGAGGCCCTGCGAGACGCGCACCTCGGAGATTACAAGTACGCGCGGAGAAGAAGTCTTATATTCGCATCGGCGATCTGTTCGAAGCGGCCGCAAACGCGACGTGGCTCGCAACGCCGAGCGGAGCATGCGTTAGGCCGTGTCTTTCTATACACTAACTACTTAGAATCAAAGTATTGAATGTATATCACGTTTGACGTACGCCCCATGTTACATTGCGTGCTGTGTTACAGTTGCTCGCTGTAATTAATTACATATTTAGAATGAGTATACACACAGGCATTCCTGCGTCGTAATTTTATTATCGACCTGATGTAGCAAAAAGGACAATGTTCCGCGACGGACGATTTTTCCGAGTGTTTTTTGTCACTCGTGGAAAGCGCGCGCGACGATCCAAGAGGGTCAAGAGGGAGGGGGGCAATTAATTCCGAGGAATTTGGGTAAGGTACGAGTATCAAATGTCATGTAAAATGTAAAATCATAATATCAGGGGGGACGTAAACAAATGACGGCAAGATAAAAATAAGTGTAAATATAAACAACAGATTAAATAATGTAAACAAAAATACTGTCAACATAAATATAAACAGTTTTAAATTATAAACACGGGGAAAAGAACAAAAACAATTCGAACGTAAATATCATCGTTTTGAAGGATAATTTTTAGGGTTTGTATGGGGAGGAAAAAGGACAGAAAGTGGATTTTCGTTGAATCGCTGATTTTCATCATGGGTTAATGAAATGCGAATTAATCGTTCGCTTCGTAAAATACAGCGCTGCGTGATTGGCAGGTCGTCGGCCTTGCAACAACGTTTTTGTCAGGATACGACACGTTGTTCTCGCAAACGCGTTAAAGTGGTTTCGAATGTCTTCGTGCGCACACCTGTCGACTGCGACCGCGCGACAGACGGACCGGGCGAAAAATCGGCGGGGAAAAGCCGCACCGCGGAAATTGAAGCGAAAATAAACGATTTCGCGAGCGCAACGCGACCGATTACTGTAAACGGCTTAAAAGCGCCTTGTCGGTGCTCGCTCGATTTACGGTGCGCCGATAAATATGAAGCATCGGACTATCCTCGTAAGTTCCGCGCGCGATAAGATTGGCTCTAAGGCCGCGGCGATTAATCCCGGGAAAGTGCGCGTATGAAAGATTTCAATATGAAATACCGCTCACCGGCGCGCGAGTCGGCGAACGGGATACGCAATGAAATCGTACTTTTTGCGTGAAATTATTTCACAAAAACGCGCCGGCGATCCGTCTTGGACAATACGCGCATGAACCGCGGTCCGGACACTCGGCATTATAAACCGCACCGAAATCGCGAACTTCGATTTCCGATTTCGAACACGAAAATCGGCGATATTCCAAGTGCGCTTATCTCTGGGTGGCCGGTTGTTTCTAATAATTCAATAAACGCCGGACAATAATTATTCCACTTGTCCGACTGTTTATCGGCGCTGATTGCGTTTGGCTGGCGGAACGCGCATTCGCACGACGAGAAAGTGTTAGTCCGACCGGCCCTATGCTGATTGATACAGATGACTACATCCGACTGACGCATGCGAGCCACGACGACGACGAGACGAACTGGTTTGGTATCCTTAACGCTAAAGAAGAAATGGGACAAAAAATGCCCGACCATTACGCCATCGATACTATTTGCAGGTGCTGCCGCCGACACGTCTTCGACCGTCCGGATGGGTTGATCTAATTGATGAATAACCTTCGTGAGTCTTAAGGCGGTCCTCCGAATGATTGTAATATGTTCAGGGGTTTTTTATTTAGTGGTTAATTATGCATATTAATTAACAAGCGGTTGTGCTATTTTCTCACACGACAAGAAAATTATTTGTTGCATTGTAAAAAGAACTGTTCCGTAAAAAACGTTTTTTGGAACACTTATGAGTGTTATTTTTTAAAACCGTTAAAAACTTGCCATTTGGATTTACACAAACATTATAATATTGGCATTTTAAGAAATAGAAATGTTTGAAAAACACTTTCAGAACACTTGTTTTTACAGTGTAATAAAATTAGTTTAATCATTCAAACAAAAATCATTTGAATAAACATAATTTTAATAATTAATTATTTAATTCAATGAATACAAACATGAATTAAAAGTAATATATTTATCTGTCAACTATAGATTTATGGTATTTTAAGACAATCATACAAATTGACGCAAACTATCGTTTTTTGTTTCAGTCAGAACCAACGGCTTCTTTGTCTCAAAAACAATTTTTTTCGTGTCCTGATTCTAACCGGCCAAGGACGCGAAACATGAAAATTAAACTAAATTGCAAAAATCTTGTAATAACTAAAATATTACAAGCAATTACCGTATCTAGAACAAGCGAGACTCGCAATTATGAATTACGATACTTTCATACGAATTTAATTGCAATCAAAAGAAAGGTATTTTATTATCCGCACGCGAAAAAACGTACCGATTCTTTTACAATGTTCGATTTTCGATCGTCATTTCGTGTTTTTTTTCTCAATCAAATCACGCGTGACTTTCGCGTAAATTCGCAACGATCAAACCCGCCGATTCTTGCAACACGGATTCCGATTTTCGATTTGCGCATTTGTTGTCCGAACCACGTGATTGTCACGTGATTCTGCGCGTAGACTTCCGTGCCTCCCACTTTCGCGACACTTCAAAGTGGCTGCGCGTCTTCGATGCTCGCCAATTATCGTCTCGATTCTGCGGAGCGTGAAAAGCCGCGTGCCTCGGCTCGGCAGCCGCGACGGCCGCGACGAGACCGAGACCACCTGCCGACCGGTATCACCGGTGGATTTCCTCATCGGCGCGGCGAACGCGCCGAGCGCCAGTCTACCGCATCGCTCGCGCCACTGGACAATACGGAAAGATGATTTTACCTTAATCAAACAATCCATCTTGCTTCAGTTAAACGCTTTTTACAGTCGCATTTCTTTCGCATTGCCTAATGATTGCGATGTAAAACGATTGCCGATCATTAACATTGTAATTTATGGTTGCGTTCGAGGATCGACTTTTTGGTCGGCTCGTCTATCGATTTTGAAATATTATCGATATTTAAGCGAGTTCTTTGAAATTTAGAAATGTAGCGCGGGCCAATTTGTGAAAGAAAATTACGACAATCGGCGGAAATCGAAGATCGAATTGTATATCGGATGACAGTCACATGACGTTGAATATCCAGAACAGGATGATATTCGGCACGTAAGTTATTGTGTACAGTCGACACATTCGATTTTATTAATCGCGATTTGTGATGAAAATGAAAATCGTGTAAATATATATATATATATAGGTGTGTGATTTATGTGCGCGTTTTTTTGTCGTGAGTTAATCATCGTCGCATTAATAAGTTTGCCGATTACTTTTTTTTGCAAAAATTACTAGACGACGCGAGTTGAAAGCGACGATGTCATCGGTGTATTATTACAATTTTCTCCAATAAATTCCAATTAAAATTTGCGATTGCAATTTAGTTTTTACACTGCGCGGATTAAATGCGATATCAAATAAACCATAAATGCGGAAAATAAATGAAAAAAGGTGCGTAATTTTATGATCTTCGCAATTAATTACGTGGCTTAACGAAATATCATTAGCATATAATTTGCTACTTACGTACCATTCTACAGATAAATATATATTTATATATATAATACTGTTGAGGTAAACGAACGTCACTGTGTTATAAAATAAAATTTTCCTATTGGTTGTAATGTACACTTTCGTGATTGAATATTACATTCACTGTATTATAGTTTGAATGCATTTAATTAATATTTATGTATGTTTTTTATTTGAAGAAATAAAATTAATTTCATTACTGTATAAACAGTAAACTAAAATAAATTATTATAAATGTTGTTACATAAATCAATAAACGAGTGTGTAATTATTTAAAAGCTCAATTTTAAAATATTTACTGCATTACATATACAAACATAAATATATCAACAATTTTTCCTCTAAGTAAAGCAAAATTTACATAAATACTGCTTCTGTTTACTTTTTTAACCTTTCTGCTTCCATTTGTTTACACTTTTTTAAATTTTATTTCTTATTTATATCCTAATATTATCTATATTTAACACTTGCAATTACTGTTTTAACTTAAAATGTCTACTAATTTTCGTCCCTATGAAACCAATCGGCTTTTGCCATTTAACCGCATCGCGGCCCCGCCCCAACCCGCGTGAGCCGCGCGAAATCAAACAAAACGAATCGAAACGGAAAATGTAAAATTCATCGGTGAAATTAAACGATTAACAGATGACTAACAAGCGCGCCGCTCAATATACTATTTGGCCATAAAAATGGTTCGGCTGTAATTTACTAGTTCACTTTCTCATTATACTTTAAAGCGGGATACAGTTATAATAAAGCAATTTAAAATTGAAAAGCGAGTATCGATGAGTTACAACGCGAGTGTAAAACTACTGGTAAATAAACAAAAGGATATTGCAAGTGAACGACCGTGCAAACTGGCAAACCGGAGAACGAAGGAGCGCATCCGTGGCCCGAACGTCGGTATTTCAACGCGGAGCTTATTCCTCGAGCGCCCGATAAAATGAATCGCACTAGCCAGTACATCCATTCTAGCGCACCTTAAGAGATATTGCGCAGTGAGCCAGATAGACTCGAGCCCGGCACAAGGCCCCGCCGAGACGTTCTTTTTGCTCGTCCTTACTTTATTTCCATTGGGCCCTAGTCAGGGATCACTAGTATCTCATTATTTTAATGCGTTTCAATTATGTGCGCTCTAATAGCTCGAATTACTTTTGTGCTTTGCATTGCACGATGCAACTTTTCATGCGTCAACTCGGTTTAGCCCTTGCGTTGCTCATTCGGCTTTTAAGGGTCATTGGTACATATTTAACGAGGACCAATCAAGGACTCGTTACGGGTGTCCTATAAATATGTGTTTTTAATTCAGCGAGAAAAATGTTTCATAGAGAAATTATTTCGCGTTTAATTGATACTGTTTTGTTTCTTTTTATTTTTAAATTGTACTGTATTAAGTAAGATAAAGTTCTTGTACGCGTAGAAAAAAGTTTTAGCGTAAATTGCTATACTTCTAGCATTCTGAGGATCCCTAGTCGAAATTTAAGACTATTTTGACCCTAAAAATTGGCTTCAAAATTGTTAAAGGTTAATGGTAATGTAGACTCTAAATTAAACCTCGAAACGTCTAAAATTTCCCATTTAGGTTAAAGAGATTGAAAATCGGTTCTAGATTTGATATTACAATTTTAACCCTCCTTTCAAACTTTACAGCCTCCATTATTTTATTTGTTATGAATTTATTTATTAAGATGTTTAATTAATTCAAAGATACTAAACCTATTAGTTTAAACTTTTAACAGTAGAAATTTCCATATCTTCGCAAGAAATACAATGTTTTATTATTCAAAATTATATTTTTTGTACTTTTTTATACTTTTAATGTGTCTTTTAATAGAATCAAAAGTAGGATAAATTTTTATTTTTAATATATAATATAGTAATGCTTAGAATCTTTTCATTACATTTTTGAAATATATATTTTTTTATAGACATTTTTATATACAATATACATTTTTTCATATATACTATATAGTAAATTGTTAAATGTTCTGTTCGTGCAGATAATAATTTAATCAAATTACATCATAATTTTTATTATAAATATATAGTAATTGTTATTCCAATCATTTTCTATTCATATCTTATTATGTTTATTTATTTTTTTTTTTCTTGTAATAATCCATTTCATAATAATTGACTCCTGTACTTACACTGTCTAAATTAAAACAAAAAATTACTTCGTGAATCGTACAAATTCATTTTTAAAAAAATTACATTCCAAACAGAGGCCATGCAATTGTTCAGATTGAACAAACGCAGCCAATCAAAACGCTCCGAACATTAACGCATACAAATTATACAGTTCCCTTTTATCAGAGCAATAAAATTACAAAAGCCCGATTAAAAAACCAAATTGACTTCCCCGACAGAGAACGCCAATTTCACCCGAGTATTCAAATGCAGCCGATAACGCGCTCTATTCGTCCACCTTGCACTGCCGCTCCAAGCCGACCGCGCGGAGACAATTTGACAACTCGCAAACGCAATTCATTTCCCAAACTACGAGCGTGGGAAAGCACCGCGATATGATAATCGCGCACCTTTTGTTCAAATCGTAATATAATTTTTGACGCACACGGTCCTGCCGAATTAGCATAGATTTGCATAATTGCGTTATCACCCCAAACAGATTAAATTTCGTCGTCACGCGACGCGCGGGACTCGTATCCGCCCCGCGCCTGAAAACCCGACCGTCAAAACGTTTCAATTTTCATTAAGCCCCGATAAATAACGTCACGGCGCGTCGTCCAATTCCGCGGCCATAAATCTCGTCCGTCCGTCTTATTGCGTTCGCGCGCTAATCCGGCGTCGTTCGATCGGCCACATTAATCACCATTTTTGTCGTTATTTCGCCGGCGAAAAAGCGCCGCGCTAAATCATCGCCGGATCAATTTTTCCGACATTTCGTAATTACCGAAGTTAACCCCGCGCGGCCGACTAACAGTAACTGGCCGAGCGCAAAAATGCCCGAACCAATATGTACGTCCTGCGGCTTCCTGCGCGCATCGCGGCAAAAAAGCGCCGATCATCAATGAAGAAATTCGCACGTGAGCATATCAGATGACCTCTATATCCCCGCGCCCGGGACAGTTTGTAAAATGCGCGCACCGCGTGCGCGCGTGTATGCACGTATGCATACGTATACGCGCGCGCGCGCACGCACACGTTTAAGGAGCAACAAACAGAAATACACGCGTCTCCGTCTCGCTCTCGCGAACGTCCTTGTCTGGGTGGAGTGCAGGCGCAAGTAAGTAAGCAAGTACGAGCGTACGAATGTATGTTCGTACACGCGAGTTCTAAAGTAGAATAGATAGGTAGGATGTAATCGGGGCCAGGTGTGGCACGGAGAGGCATACACGGCGACCGGCCCAGGCGATCTCGTACGAGTGCTTATACGTGCAACGACCACGCGATACCGGGCGCGCACGTAGATATATACTCTCTAACTATAAATAGATCCGAACTACTTGCGGACCGCGAGCATGTCGGCGCGGGCAGCGCACGCAGCTAGGTAAATACCTCGCGCGATAGGTACACGCCTGGTTAACTGTACAGGCCGGTATTAGCGACCGCCGCAGACCTCCGCAATTAAGCATCGCGCGACCGCGATCCGACCGAGTGTCAAACGTCGCCTGTCAATTTCGCGCGGTTCGCGATCGCAGCCCCACCCGCGTTGCGCGGCCAAAATAATTCGTTTCGCGGCCGAAATGCGCTTGCTCTTTGGGCGCAAACTTGTTTGATTGAATCCAAGTTGCTTACATCAACAACCCTGTTGATTGCACGAACAGTGTTTGGACTGCATTAAAAATCATTTCTTTCGTGTTAGACAAGTTTTGTTTGCGTTAAAAATGCTTTTATTTACCTTAATCGTGTTTTGTTTACATTAAAAACCGTAATGTTGACATAGCGTACGTTTATGTTTGTGTTTATGTTTACGTTTATGCACCCATTTGCTTTACTTTATCGTCAAATTTGAATTATATTTTTAAACCCTATGCCTGAACGGTCGTTACAATTACGCGCGCTGTTTGATTGCCGTTTTTGCCGTCGTGTTTGCACAATTATTGCGCCAAGGCATTTATCCTCGCGCTCGCGCGCGCGTCTTCCTTTGCGCTCGTTGCGTCTGCGGCGCGTCCGTATGAGAGATGGGTTGTTAATGTCGTTTTAATATTTGCTGCCGATGGCCGGTGAATTCGATTAACGTTTATGTATCAATTTATAGGGATTTGATGACGATCCCGGGAATGTCTTTCGGCATGAGGATAGGCCGATGCAATGCGCGTCGCACGTGACTCGTTTTGTCGTGTTTACCTCGTCGCGAAATTACGCCGCGAAGCAAGTTTAACCGCGACGGCAAAAACCGGGCAAAATCACTTAATCAGCGCGCTCGGTTAAAAATTACAGATAAACTTATTCAGATCCAAATGAATCGAACGTTACTGATTGCACGATCGTTAGTTTACTGTCGGTTTTCTATCGGAACCGATAGAACATAACCTTATCATATTTCTGCTTAACTTCACCCGTCCAACCGTATCTTGTCACGTATAATTTGAAGATAATCGAAGCTCCGGGTAATTCGGATTGCAATGTCACAATTAAGCGATCCGTAAAATCCGACTGAAATTTGAATTCCCGCCATTGCCGAGTAATTCGCCGACCATAAAGTATTATTTCATACGCCAATAACGAGTCAACGAATTCCGAAATAAGTGTCGATTTAACGGCGCGCCGTTGCACCTGTCCTTGCGCCGTAACTGTATATTTAAATTTCCGCATAAAATTAATTTGACACAAATGGATATTAAATCGTGCCGTAAAAGCAGTATTTAGCGGGAAAGTGAAATTAAACGGAACTAGTGAAAGGAATAAGTTCGTCGGTGATCAAATGTTAGAAAAATTGCGCGTCGGGGTTGCCGTCGCCGAGGACGACAATCGCGAATCTACCAACGCAAGGAGACCGCGGCGACGGAACGTTTTAATGAATTTGAAATGACGAGCGAAAAACGACTTCGACGACCAAGCAGCGTCGATGAATATTTATCAATGGATGGATCCGCTGGTAATTGCATTTTCGATACAAAATGACAGAACGGAATCGGTGTCCAGCTGCGATAATGCGCCTCCGCGCAAGAGTCGTTCGGTGCAACACGCTGCTCGAGTTGGCGCCAACTGACCGTTCATTATATTCACCTTTGCTCCAAAGAAGTCGACGCTCACGTACGTCTCCGTTGACTGCAAACAACACGACTTCGAACGTTCGCGTTCATTGTTTGTAAACAAGAAAAAACGGTTTTCGACGTCGACACCCGTACAAAAACCAATTTCCCGAATATTCACCTCGATTGTTTACTAACAAACCAACTTGTTAGTTGCTTTGCGGGCATTGACATTCGTTGTTTGTAAATAAGAAAACGGTTCGGGGGTCGACTTTTGTCGGTTGTAAACAAAACAAATGGTCTAAATGTCACCTCGGTTGTTTGTCAACAAAGCCACTTGTTCGGGTGTTGTTGATAAACAAACATCGACGGTGGCGCCTTTCGTGAGCGACGCAAAACGCGCCGCTACCGGCAACAAAAAGACAAGTCAAGATGTTAATAGGCGTTTAAGCGCTATTCCGACCGGTGAATAAGATAGATGAAGGCGCTGCAAGTGGATTCCGGTACTCGGCCGTTAGCCGGAGAGGTCAGCTTACGCGGAGCGGGTTAAATTCTGATAGTTGCGGTCTCGTGTGTGCTGCATCGCACACGCGTTACATTTTCCGGTAAGATTCTAGACGTTCGAGTAATAGCTCAAACAGCGCGAGCCACCTGACGCGACAACTGCTTGAAGATAACAGTTGTATGTCAAAAAGCGTAGAGGGTGTGGTGCAAGAAGAAGGGTGCCACGAAGACATGCCACTGGCAGATGCTATAAACGACACGATTAGAACTACGAGAATTGGCGCCTTAACGAACTTTTGGGTACGACGAGCGGTCGTAAATGAAAGTAGAAATAATATTAGGTATCAAGTACTGTGTATATATATCTACACTTATATATACAATATATGTACCCTACACAACATGCACAAAATTCGTATCGCGAAAACGCGATCGACTTGTTGTTATGGAGGTTGGGAAATAACGATTTGTCTCGGATTGCCGCGCGATGTAAATAACACAAAAGCGTAATATGGATGATATGATAAAAGCGAAACAAGTCGCGCCGACGGAAACTAGCCGCCACGAGTGATAGACAATCTCTGAATGTTAAAAAGGCCATTGAAGGCGCTGCGCGACTGTTGGAATCTGCACGCAAAAATTTGACCACCAACACGCGCGCGCGCGAGCAAATCATCAACGTAATAGAGAAAGCGAAATCACAATAACAAGATTAGTTATTCAATGCGATCTTACGCTTGTACCGATCTGGAATGCAAATGGAATTGTAACAAATATTTGTAGTCGCGCGGGTTATGAAATTAATTTGTTAATAAAAATCCGACATCCGTTGTTGCCGCTCGTATAATTAAGATGCAAATATGTCTTATCGCGGACACGCGTGTGCGCGCGCGCGCCAATGTGTTTAGGATTTTTGCGTCTTTATCTTTGTTAATGGCACTCTCTTTCTTAACGTCCCGTATAAACCTATTTGCTGTTAAATGGTTAATAAAAGAACACGCGCAAGGATACCTCGGACGTAATATGAACAGAAAACGTTGCGTTACTATATCCGTATGGTAAAGCGCACTTTAGCATGTTGACTTTATATTTTATAAGCGATTACGATGCGCATCGCGTTGGGTTCACACTCGATTTTTCTGCCACTCGGTGATTAGGCAAAATTATTATATATAATGTAATAATGCTCGGGGATTGATGGCAGCCGGGGGACACGCCATTTCAATTGCAAATTCGAATGCCGTTTTTATGACGTGCTTCGGCGTAATTAAAATCGGTTTTGCACCGTAAAATTGATTAACTACGAAATAGTCGAAAAATGACGCAAATCGGGTTTCACTTATAACAAACAACCTCTTTGTGATGGAAATAATTTCTTCCGTCGTAATATTAATACATAATAACTGTAAAAATGTTACGACTTGTTTTGAATGGCGAGAAGCGAGAAGACGCGGGCGCAAGAAGCACGTCGACTTTTTTGTTGGGATGATTCGTCCGAAACTAGGCCGATGGATAAAACCATTTATCAAATATCGAGAAAATTGTTTTTATCGATAATAAATTGTCACATCGAATTAGCATAGGTAAAACAGGTTAAACGTTTATCTTGAATAAATTACCCGAGCAGTTCCTGTTCGGCTATAATCGATGGAAAAACGGCGAAACCAAAAACGATTTTGAAACAGAAATAATTTCCAGTCGCGTTGGCAATGTCCGGAAATCACGCGGTAAAATTTGACTCCAAATTAATAATGGAGTCGTAAGATAATTAAGATTTCTTTGTGAAATTATGAATGGAAATTAAATTTAAAAGTGCACGTAGAAAAATGTGACGTTATAAATTAGATTTCTAAGGATATCATGATTAGTATTATGGAAATTACTATATTCAGAAAATATAGTTAATTTGTCTAGAAGACATTGTATTGTACAGAAAATGTATAATAAATTTTGAAATATTCGTTTCCATATTCTTGCAATGTCATAATTGATAGTAATTTTAATATACCATTTTTCTACGTGTGCGATGCTATAAAAGCCAAATGGAAATTCGTTATTAGATCTCATTGGAAATTTATGGAATATAGAATTTGGCAATAGCAAAAACCTATCATCGAAAATTTCAAACAAATCTGTCAAAAAATATAGTCGGAAATTGGACTATGTCCTACATAAAACTGGTAACAGTCGACAATCCTAGAACTAAAGTAAATCGAATCTGTCTACAACCAAATTCAATTGGACTTTGTCTAAGTGAATCTTTTAAAACGCAAACCCGATTGTATCCGATTGAAAATTAACAACAGAATCCCACAAGACCGGATTTATCAACCTAAATTGCATATCTCCTAAAACCTTATTTCGAAAAGTATCCACCGCAACCTAATCTCGACACTTCAAATTTGTCCCAGTTCGAACCCATTGGTCCCACTGAATAAAAAAATGCATTAAACTCCGATCGGAAAATCGTCCCAGCCTCAACTCGCCGATCCGAAACGTCTCGGCCGACCCAAAAGCCGATCGACTCCGTCGAGTTGACAAACCTAAATCAAAGCCCCATTCGATCCGATCGGAATTTGTCCCAGTTAGCAGCCGCGCGCCCACCACCACACGCACTCGGCTAATTGCATGTCGTGAGTTTAATAATCGCGCGCGGCCAGCTAGGCACGCGAATATTCGCAATCGACATTGGCGTCGCGCCGGCGCGCAACGCCTGTCATCGTCCCATTGAGGACCGGGGCTTACCTCGTTGACTTGGCACCCGGCTGGTCCCGGTTCGGTGCGGCCGCGGTGCGCGTGCCGCGAGGTCGAAATCGTCGCACTGAACACCCCGACACTTGAATCAATGAAACCACACTTGCTCACCACCCAACGAACGAGTTCACTCGCCGTGCCCTTGGCCGCAAGACCCAAAGCAACTGGGAAGCACACGCGATTCGCAAGTCTAAGCCGCGCTCGCCGATTGCCGGGTCATCGGGGGATTGGCGACCGCGCGAGTGTACGCGAATGACACGCGCCGATTCTCCCTCTCGCGCGCGGGCCCACGTGGTGCTCGGTCCGATCGGCGATGCGCTCGGTTGGGCCGTTCTGGTTGCAGTCCGCGCGATCGGTTCCGGGGCCCGGGGATGCGTCGGCTCCGCAAAACGGATTCTGACCGGTCTGTCGCCGAGCTGAACCGCGGTCTATCCTGCGTCGTCGCACGCTTCTCTCGTAGTCGTGGAGCGTGCAACAGGAGGCGTGCTGTCCCGGACTGGACTAGCTCGGGCCCCTCGCATAGAGAGGGCCGGTCGCGCTTCACCTCACGGGGGCCCCTCTTTTTCCGCCGCCACCTTTCCTCATCCTTCCCCACCTGTGCCAAACCGCCTATCGCCGTCTCTGTCCGCGCGCGTCGCTCCTTGTCGCGCGCGCCCCGACGATCGAGCCTAGTTCAAATAGATATATATATACATATATATATATATGCATATATACCGATCGTGCGTCTCTGTCTTGCCCCCTCCGCGCGATCGGCCTAGACAGAACCACCTCCTCCTTGGCCACTCTGCTCCCTTGTTTAACTCCTACTATCCAATGTAGCGTCTAGCTTCTTTCCTAATCCCTTTCCTGTTTTACGGTCGTGTCGCGATGGATACCCGACCGCCGATGTGACTTCCGGTGCAGGTGCCCACCAGCAGAGATCGCGGCGCCGAGCCGAAGAGAAGGTGGAGGAGAACGCTCGGCCGGAGCACTGCCCGCCGGCCGAGGAGGCTGAAGCCCGCTTTGATTTGCGATCGTTCGGGCGACCGTCGACCGTACAACGAATGGCCAGAAATCGCTGATAATAATTGTCGACGGTGACCGGGCCGACGCGAGCGAGCGGTTTTTGTTTACGTCCGACTCGGCCGCCGTCGTCTTATCTCGATCGCTTATGATTCGCATTAACAAAGGGCCCGTGTTATTGGCACTTTTGTCGTCGGGCCATCGCGATGTAAATTACTGAAATATAATCCATGCTCCTGAGTGGATGTCACTGCGCACGCTGTAGTTGAATTTTTTTTTGGTCTGCGTGGTTTATGCAGGCTAAAATCCATATCAAAATTACTGCTCAACGTATCAAAATTAGAGGACAAATTACTACACAGTGTAGTATAATATTCAATGCGTGTATTATATTGTAATTATGTCGAAAATTTTATGGTACACTCAAAAAAAAAATTCCTTCAACAATTTTATCTGTTCGGTTTTATAAAAATGCACAGTAACTGTAAGACAAAACGGAAGTTTCATTAAAAATTACTGAACTAAACAGTAAACACTTTTCAGTGAATTTTAACAAAGATTCCCTGATTTTTACTGTTAATTAAATCATTATAACCGGATTTTTATTTTATCCTACAGTTACTGAACTAACCTGTTATTTTCAAAGCAATTTTTTTCTGAATTTATATTATGTATAGTAATTTTTATAGTTTTTCAAATATATAAATGTTATATATATTATACACTGAAAGAAATAATCGTGCAAAATTTTACCATACTATATTTTGTAAACATGGGAAAAAGGAAAAAAATGTACACAAATATGATAAATTATGGTTAAAACTTCAAAAAATGTGATGAAAATGACCATACAATCTAATAAAAATAATAATACTTTCAGGTATTTATTTACATTTTTTTTCCTTTATCCGATGTTTACAATATTGTCTATTAAAGTTTGCAGGATTAGTTCTTTTAGTGTAAATGATTGAATAAATATTCCCTCGGTGTATTGTGTGTTAGTGTGTGTTGATGTGGTGC
>JABFQC010000006.1:0-61891 GCA_022817085.1 Psilanteris sp. ZL-2020
TGACAAAATTATTGACTAATTCAGTCATAGTCATTTATTTGTTTCAGTCACATTTTTGTCACTTTCACATAATATAATTTACGATTTGTATATTGACTGTGTCACACAATACCATTTTTTTCAGTGTATCAGTTTATATAACTGCGTTTATGCTGTATCTAACTTTTATTATGGGTATCGTAATTTTATATATATTGAATTAATTGTATTATTCATAATTATAATCAGTGTTTATAAAGTACATTAGCATTAAATACTTTTTTGTTATTTGCCACAAAAATAATATCGACGTAATTATTTTGATATTTTATAGTGAATAACAATGTTGATTATAAAAGAAGTAATTGAAAGTTGTATTAAAACTTCAATTAAAAGTCCATTAAGCTGCATCAACTCCTTAATATATTAAGAAATTGGAAAACGAATCTTCGAATATTTCCGGATCCGCCCCGAATGAGAATTAAACAAGCAAGATTTCAATAAGATACAACCATATATGATAAATTATGGTAATTTATATCAACTTAAAAACTGGAAGTTTTTAAGACCCTCAAGAAAGGACACAGAGCACTCGTTAAAATCAAAAGATAAATTGTACTTGGTTTATTAGCATACTTTCTTCGCCAATTATGTATCTTTAACGGCTTTAATATCCAAATTAATAGAATAAACTGTTCATTGCATTAACAATACATTTAACTTTTAAAACATTAATATTAATAATTTTGCAATGATTATTAAGCCTAATATCTCTAATGCAAATAAGAGTGCTGCCAAAGCTTAAGGTCTGCGCAAAATGCAGTAAAGCAAATAATAAAAGAGTCATAAAGGTGCGTTTTAACTACCAATATTTTACAACAAGTACTTTGCATCAATTCATTTTCATACTTCATTTTAAAGCATTTATAATATAAAATATTTAAATTAAGTTATAAACAATAACGACGGAAATAACTATTATTATCAACTATTAACCATCCTATATACAACTCTGCGAAGTATTAATAATTTTTAATGTATTAAATTTAAATTAATCCTGACAATTATAAGTGTTCATTTTTTACAAAAAAATGTGTAAAAAGTTCATTGATGTTCCGTAATTTTTTACTTTAATACTAGCACAAATTAAATACATTTAACAATAATCTTGACTCAACTACTCCAGTATAATTTGTATCAATTTTCTTTCTCCGTGTAAAGATCACTTTATTAGAAATTTATTATATAGATAAATACATAATGATATTTACAACCTCCACGTCTCTAATTAAATTTACAATTACTTTGATGTCCAATTCAAAATATATATACACGTACATTAATTTTGCTTTAAATTAAAATACGAGGTCGCGTAATTACATCGCGAGATTGCAATCACTTGAAGCGTAACTGTCAATAGTTAAGCGAAGGCAAAAAATTAGGCTAAATCGTCTAACAAATACCGGAGTGAATTAAAAGAAAATATTGAATAAAATTCGACCTAGATCAGCGCTTATAAGAAGAAGTGTTACACTTGATACGTCGCCTGTACGGAGAAATAAAATGATAATCAAGAACGTTATGTCGCGTGTGCGTTTAAGAAAAAGCGTACCACATTTCGATACAACTGCGTGTAAACAATGCGACGTACATCGTCGCGTCGCAGTCGAACACAAAAGATTTGTACTTTGTGACAAAAAATATATGTTGAACACTCGTAGTGTAATCGGCGTGTAACAGAAATTACGTGCAGATCCGTATTCTCGCTATAAATGCTTTGTCTAAGATTAATGTGCCCTGCAAAGAGTACAAAGCAAGCCACAAGAAATACAATGTGCTCAACAAAATGCGCACAAAACCCATTATGCGAAAATTTTGATTTATTCTGGCTTTGCTGCGGAACGGCGAGAGAACGTAAAACCCATGACTTCAAAAAACAGTTTTCGGATTGAAGGTTGTGTTACGTTGACCGATAAATTATACAAAGCACGCTTCAGGCGGCGTAAATCTAATTGTCTTCCTGTTAAAACATCATAATTCCACGCTCACGGACATTTAAATGTAAACTGTCCATGAGTCGTTAAATTTTTTTACAGTTTTTTTTTCTTTTTTTCTTTTATTACGTGATATAAACTCATGCCACACAGAACTCGGTTATCAATGATTCATATCGAAATCTATTTTGTTACAGGCAAAGGAGAGTTATAATTTGAAATCTACTACATGGCAATTCGGTGTTATTAAAAGCGTTGTCTTAAATCTCGTTTTGTGTAAGAAGATGAAATTTCATAATTTGACACGTTTGAGGATTCAACGATAAAAGTTAATTAAATAATATATAATCAAGTTATATTAATATAGAACAGTAATATTGTTGAATTTAACGCGCGTTTAATTAAAGGGCGTATAATCGTTATTAACTACGAATACGAAGCTACGAGTGCACACGTATCATAGCTTTCAGCAACGTAAATTGAAGACGTTTAATACCATGCTTTACTATATGAAAGTTATGTTTCGTACTGAGTTGAAACCTTTTACAAAACTTTGATTACCGACTCGTTGTCATATACATTTGTCGCGTGACTTAATTGCTTAATATCGATCTTGGTAATGCAGAATTATGTTCATAATTTAATATTAATAAAAACTTGATTGATAATCTACTGATCTAAATTGTATAATGCATTTGAGCGAATTGGCGGCAAGAAACGAGTTTCTCTTAGAACAAAATATAAACTCCGGATAAATGGCCTGTGATTTAGCAATAACAAAACGCTCATTTCAAACGAATAATAGTACAGTTTTTCGTCTCTTTTTAATGCCCACCCCTTAAGATACAAAACGTCCGGCATTTCAACACCCACAACTTCCAAAACCACACGGAAATGTATGAACCGTAGTTCGCTCGTTATCAAAGCGATAATTTCGACCGACCAAGATTACGATACGCGCCTCGACGTGGACTCGATTTCGTCAGACTAAGCAGGGGTTAGTTTCAAAACCGACGATTCGACTGGCAAAAACGCACGAATGACAAAGCGATCGCCAATTATCGCCAGCGCAATTAAACAAAATTGAATAGAAAGCCTCGCAATTCCGCAGTATCGCGGCGACATTCCCGGCCGGACCCATTTACAATTGAGATTTCACCGAGCGCCGTGGAGCAAACTGAAGCAAAACGCGGTCACAAGAATGCATGATAAACTCGTCAATTCGATTCGTGTGTCAACGAAATGCTCGCGACGGGCTTTTTATCGCGGGTTTTTGAGCGAGTTGAAACACCGACACGCCGAAGCCGCGCGATCTATGACAGTAAGTGGTACACGATTCACGCTCGGAGCTACCATAAAATTGCAGTCGCGGCGTGAGACACCGGTTTTGCGGACTGCCAAGCGTCGATCGGGGATGGCAGGCCTTGAGAACGCGACTGCCCGCGACGCCGCTGAAACGAGGAAAAGTAAAGGATTTCCGTAATAAAAAGGCTTTCGCGAACGGTCGCGAAATACGCCGGGGCGTAATTCGATAACGTTTCGACCCGTTCGCGATTGTTCGGACGCGCATGATTCATGGAAATGAGCAAATTACGTCGTTGTAAAAATCGCGAACAAATACGATAATTGCGCGCCGACTTTCTAGTAGCTCGCAAGGATAATAACGTCTGGCGTAACTTTATCGCCATTATAGGCGAACGTATCCCGGTGTTATATAAGCCCGTAGGCCCGATAGTTAAAATTATTTGCGAACGAGGGTACAAAAAAAGAAGCAACGCCGTTTTTGCGCTCGGACGAACAAAGAGGCGGCTTGGCGTTGCGTATCGTCGGGCGTTAAGTGGGATGACTCGGGCGGGCAAAAACTTGTGATATCTTGACGCTCGATCAAACCGCGCCGGGAATCGCCGGATTGGCGTCCGTTATTCGCGTCGGGCATTTTTTTGCCGACGAGCGTTGCTTTTCGGGCCGGTAAATCATCGCTCGCGCAGACCCGAGTTCGCGCCGGTCATTAGAACCGCTCGCGGCACCGAGATAAGCGCGCGCGTTTTTGCGCCGGTCCGCGTTCTGCGACGACGTCGGGCTTTACGCCGCATTGTGTTCCGCGTTATCAAATAACGCAACGGACGACAATGGATCGTCGGTTCGAGCGGAAAAGCAGCGAGAGAAAGGAACTCGAACGGCACGTCGCGCTAATGTTCGAGGCGCAGTTTGTGCGCGGGGCGTTTTTCTGCGCGGTTAACGCGCGCGCCGACCAGTTATTAAACGGCCACTAATAACTCTCGCTTCGCCGAAAAGTACGAGCAGACGACTGTGAGTCAGCACTTGCGCAAGCGGCCACAATGCAAACAATTAGCAATTTTGTAACGGCGCGGTTTCCCACCAATCGCGAGCCCCCGAGGAACGAGCCAAGCCTCTTTCGCCGTATCTCTCGGCGCGAGAGAAAATATTACAAAAGTATCTTCTCGAATTGCCGCGTGCAAGGTCAAAACCCTTTCACGTGCACGAATCGAATCCTGGAATCCCGCGGCAGACTTAGGAGCGGAGATGTAAAACAATGTCAACGGCGAAACCCGAGCCGACCGCGAGCAACGCAACACCTAGGCTCCGACGTTTTCCCCCCGCCCGACAGAGACGCCGGATCCGGCATCGATCGTCGCCGAACGCGCGTCCGACGGCGATAAATTCAACCCGAAGTCGACCGCGCCGATATGACGACGATCGATCCGGCGCGATCGCAATCTCCGACGATTCGATTCGAAATTAATGCGCCGCGCGCTCGTACGCGCTCGCTTCGGAGCGATGCAATTCAAATTTCGATTGAAATTATTAGCGGACAAATTACAATCATCTCTCATCGTATCTGAGAGTTAAATATAACATGCGCTTCATGACGAAGCAAAATAATCCTATAATTGGATTGAAGGTTACCTAAGCACTTCTTTTGCTATTTCTATGTCGATAGAGATCAACACGGAGAGAAAATATAGGGATGTAACGGAGAGAAGAATTTGGACCCTTGCTCAGATCGCGTGTTTGATTAATGTTCGTAATTCTGGATTAAAAAAAGCAGATGTTTCTCCGATAGCGTATGAATTTGCCACATTGAAACGAATGGAAGGAAAGTTCACGGACGTTAATGACGACTGAAATGTTTAGTAATATAGCATTAGACGGAATCGAAGCCATCTTAGAAACTGACCTATCGCTTCGTAGAGATCCAATTAAGTTGATTACCAAAATCAGATGATGCGAGTTTTTACTTCTGACTTAACCAAAGCATTACTGCGACCCGAGCAAAAAATCCCGTTAGATTTTATCGCCGACTAATATTTATTTTCCTTCGAGCATCTAATGCTATTAAAATAGCACCGCAACAGGCATTACTTTTCGTATCGGCAACCAATTTCAGCACCTGGATCGCGTGTCTGATCTGTTTTAGTTTTGCTAATAAGACAGTTTGACCAAAGTCGATAAAATCGAGATGCGCTAATAATAGCTACGTTTTATTCTTATTTAAATATCCATTCGCAATACTCAATCTCCCATCAACTAATTAATTTCAAGCTAAAAAGCAGTCTGCAGAAGCGATAGAAACGAGTACGATACAATAAAGTGTTTTATAGAATTAACATTCTCACTCAAACACGGTCGTGCGTAACACTGTTATAACTTTGATATCGTTATGAACAATAAACATTATTACATCAAAGCGTCTGATGTCAAACGTTAAACTGGACTTTATGTTATAATGATTTATGTACACCGCTGATATTTTTATCTTTAATTGTTCAGTTTAATATATGTAGGTATTGAATTTATACAAACCGGGAGAGGAAAAACTTTGAATATCAGTTATTTTATGCGCATCACTTTTTAAGGAATGCGGTATTTTGCGAGATTAGTTAAAGTTATTGTCGCGAGATTACATGAAACGACTGAGAGATTTCGTACCGAAGCTTCCTACCGACTGAAGGTTGCATTCAATTCGTTTCACTTAACCAAAATAGTTTATGCGATGTCGGCGTTATCTTATTAAATTGTTTTCATTGGTATATATTGCACATTGTCCTGGCGTTGAAAACATTCGATTTAATGCGAATCGTTTTAACATTTATTTAAAAATTATATTATATATAATTATAATAAAATTTAAATTTTTATAAAAATAAACTTATTTTATTTATTTCAGGGAATATAATAATAAACATAATGATATTTTACAAGAATTAATTAACAAGTAAATCATTAATTTGTCTCGTTTAAAATCTAACCGCATATTTATAATCAATATTTTATTCTGTAAATAGTAATTTTCGTTAATTGGTGATAATTTGTAAACAAATTACTATTAATTATTATTATTATTATAATTCGAATCCAGTGAAAAAATGCACCTGGTCTGCTGCAGCTATATTATAATGTTTCTCAAAGATTTAATACCTTTATGTAAACCTCGTTAAAAGTCTTTTGAAAAAAGCCGACGTGTCGTATTTGTTCACTCGAACTAAAAAACTCGGCCGTGTTATTAAAGATTTTGAACGAACGTTCGAAATCTTAAAATAAGTGGTTAATGAAATGTACAGTGCCCGTAATGAATACAGCCATTTAATGTACAAAAACTAAGGGTTTGGCATCGGGACTGTACTGTTGTAAAAAATTTGCTGAAAAAGAAATGAACTTTGGCGTTACTTTCGATGTCATTATATGGTCGTTACAAATTGCTTCTTTGTATCGATTTTAACGAGATCTCGTAAAAAACGGTGAAATAACTGCGGCGAAATAAATAAGGTAAATAAGAAGAAGGAAAATCAATCGTCAGCCTCCCACAAATGAACTTGCCAATTTCAAATTCAAATCCGTTAGAAATTCATTGTTTTTGCTGCAAGAAGAAAGCTTGGATTTATATACCTTAGTAAATGACACACAATCCAGTCAATAGCGGGTACAAATCAGATCGTATTTCTATTCCGAGTACTACTTTAAAAACGTGCCAATGATTGCAACGAGATAGACAATGCACAAATAGTAATCATATATTCTGTTATTCGTAGATCTGAATGCAAATATGTAATTGTGATGTTCCATAAGAGAAGAACAAAAATGAAATAAACCCTTTTTTGGTATAATTTTGTACGTAAAAAATGCAATATGTATTTAATTCAATTAACTAGAACAGAAAAAGGTAAACTATCCTTTTTATATGACTCGTCATACCGTATATATATTAAATCGTTTAAATTATAATGATTTAAAAACTTATTCAATACTTTCGACAATGAATTCACCTGAATCATGTTTTGTGGTATCATAGTCGTAAGCTAAGTTATTAAATCTTTTTCTAAAAAAATGTTATACGAGCGGCGTATTGCGAGCAACCCGGAACGGAATCAAGAAATGGATCAAACGAAAGCGCGCGGCACTTTAAATTGCACAAGTTTTACTACGCAAATTATTAAAGCGATACGAATGAAAGATAAAACACAACTTTACACTCACATGTGCCAATAATCGGCACTCTGGAATATCATATTTTTGTGCGATTTTATATGATAATCACAACTTATACGATTTGAGCAATCGATAAAGCTTCATAATTGACGCATTAAGTGAAATTCCAGTAGTCCTATATACTACACATATACAACCATCGTACATGCAGATATGAACGAAATTGTGATATAGCAGTGTAATATTTGACACGTAAAAATAACTAATGATATATCTATTGTACATATATATATACACATTGCATCGAGTATTTGCATGCTATAATTAATAAAGGAATATTTATGACTTTATTGGTTTCTTTTTAATGTTCCAAGATTTTGCCACGCGTTATTGTAAATTATGTACATATATGCAGTTCAATGTTGTAAAATTCATTATAAAATTTAATGAAGTACATTAATTTTCATTTTAGTCAAAATGATTTCTTATCTGTGGATTATTTATAAACTGCTTTTTTAATTCTAACATATAATTTCAAATAATATGCAAACTTTCCTCAACTAATTATAATTAGAGAATTATGACCAGATTATATATGTACTAATTTTTTATACTTTTCTATAAATAAAACAAATCATTCGTAATTACAAAAATCACGTCAAAAGATAAAAATAATTCAAAAATTGTACAAAGACACAATTACAAAATTTATTACGAAATTTAGTTTTCAATCTGAATTACTCATGTTTTATTGTATACGCTGTGTATTTAAATAACACGTACGTATTATAGTAAAATGTATTCAATTATTTTGTAAATATTTCCGGTTAAAAATATCGTGCCATCAGTTACGCTTTTTAATCTTGTAACGATCAAAACTGAAATGATAAATTTCAATCAAGTCACGTGATTAAATTAAATAGCATACCATTTATTTAAGTAAATAACGTAAAATTAGACACGAGAATTTTACGAAACTCGATAAAATCATTCTTTTCTTTCGGAGCGTTACTTTGAATAATTGCAAACTTACGTGTGAAGCGCCAATTAACGTTAATAAAGGTGTCAACGCCCATTAACTTACCTAGAACAGAAAAAATAACACGAACATTAAATATGATGTCAAAGTAAAACTAAACAACTGAGCTTAAAATAAAGATATACATTAACGTTTCAATAACGTTGTTTGAATCTCTGCGCAGGATCCGAACGAGATAAAGATCAAGCTTACATTTTTGCCTGGCAAGACCATAAAATCGTGCCGACTAACCTGCAACTAAACAGGTCAGTTTGAAACAATTTTCAAGCGGGATTCCTGATATTTCGCGAAATCTTGAGAGTAATCACCTAGCAACGATCAACACTGATAATAAAACTCATAACATCGAGTTGTCTATGTCCTACATCGAGCTCCACTTGTTCGATGCAATATAATAATCGAGATTGGATTGCATCTCTCTCGACATATTAAACGTAAATTTTCATCAAAACGCGAAGGCAACGCGCGCGCATAACGAAAATAGAGCAATCTCGTTTGCAACGCGCTGTAATTTATTTATTAAGTGCGCGCGACGTGCATCGTGTAACTCCGCCGCGGCAGGCGAAGCATCGTAAAAGATGCCAGGTATCGCGTGGCCGTTCTCTTTTCCCCGGCTGGAAAATATTATAAAATCCAAGCGGCTGAGATAAGCGATCGTTAAAAATGCGCCAATATCCCTTTCACTTGGCAGACTCGCCAGGCTCAAATTTAAATAAAACGCCAAGTCGGGTCTTAAAAAAGCAAACGCCAACGACACACTACCCGGTTGCCCGTCACAATCATTATCTGTCGGTGCTGCACACATACGCGGAAGACGTCCCCCGATACGGTCGCGGGCATTTTCTGCAAAAATCCGCGCTCCCGAGCCGGTCACGAAGTGCGATTTGACGGCGTGGTAATCGATTGAGAAACGAATGATTTTCGCCGCGATTCGTGGCTATCTTCTAACGGGAATCCGCCAAGTCCCTCCAACTCCCCAATTTCATCGCCTATTAGCAATAACGCGCATTCGATATATTAATTATTTTCTCGTATCCGATTTCAAGGGTGGAAAGGTCAATTACAGGATATCAGTAATCATCCCGTGTTCGGCTTATAATTTTCTGCAAAACGTGCCCGAAATTCGTAATATCGCTATATGTGGATGAAAATACTTCGACTCATTTCTGTAATTATAATATGCCGTAATGTATTCGTTATAACAGTTTTAGTCATTCGAATGCGACGAAAATTCACGAGGGAAAAAATAAATAAATAATGCACCGTACACTGAGAAGAAAGAATTGCTGAATTAACAATATTTCTGGCTAATTTAACTAGAAAATATGTCTAAATTGAACTAGCTAGAAAACTTATTGTCAAATTAAGTATAAAAATATAGTTACTCAGTAAGCAAAAAAATTGCTTTATTAATATTGTTTTGGTGAATTAAAATATTTCTATGCATAAAGGAGAATCGAATAAGTATAACTGAAGTAACAATGTATAATTTATAAAGACATAAGAATATATATTTTATTGAATGAGAGTTTAACCTAAAAATGTATAATTGTCAATATGCATAATCTTATTCCGTGAACAATAAAATGTATTATATTATTTAAGTAATAGTGAATTATATTGATATTTTAGACAATAATTCATTCAAAAATAACATTGCATACTGTAACTAAATTTGTATAATAATATCATGAATACAGTATTGACGAAATCGGCAATAATTTCTTATTAAAATTGTATATAATAAGTAAAAATACTTATATTGCCAAATTGGATATATAATTTTTTTCCTTGTACGTGACGACTATTTTCGCGCGAACAACATTATTATTTCGATGCGCTTGTTGATGGAACGCGCTGTATCTAGAGTCCTTTTAGACATTGTAAAGTGAATTATGAAAGTTTACAGGATTAAACTTAATTATGGAAATTTATGGTTAGTCATGGCACGGCCTCGTCGATCGGGTCACGTTAATTGATTGTAATAATGAATTTTGCTGCGATTGAGATTAGCAGTCACGGGAAGCTCCTTGAGTCTGTGACTGGGAATGCACACCAGGAATAATCAAAGTGATTTATCGTGCGGCTACTCATTGTGTACATGTCCGACCCATAAGCCCCTGACTTTTGTAACATCTACGTAATGTAGATGCAGTTAAGCTACTTAAGGTAATAACAGTCCCTTTATTCTGACAATCGTGAATCTTGCTCTATTTTGAAGTCTGCGCCGTTTAAATAATTGGATAAACTTGGCTTAATTCCGTTTAAAATATTGCACTCGCGGCGTTTCCACATAATTTGAAAATAATTAATTGGACAATTAAGATACGAATAACAACTGAAACTAGCTGGACTGTCGTGGTAATAGTTTTTTAATTAATCGTAGCCTTCGTATTGCCGATATATCGTTAACGGCGTAACATTTATTATTAAAGTCAATTAATTCGTTGATGGTATTCGCCTTTATTTATTGCAACATATTAATTGAAACGACGCGCGAAAAAATAAGTTTGTTTGGCAGAAGAATAATTGTAATTCCATTTAAACATATATATATACATATACACCGTATGGTTATTCTGACAAGCATACTCAATATACTTCCAAAAAAACATACAAGTTTGTTCAAGCCGTTCTTTTGTTACGTCTTTCGTCGTTCTTTTGTCACCCTACATAACGTGACATGAAAGCAAGTAACATTTTTTCTATCCATATATGGTAGGACAGTTACACGAACAATATACATTTTTACAATTACCGTACACATTGTAAATATAAACTAACGTGTTAAACATTCACTAACACAATTACAATAATAATTATGTGCGGACAAAATCTTCGCGTTTCACCTTCCAAATTGTCGATTTGCATTTTATCATCTGTAATTCAACATATTTCCAATACTTCGCGATCAATCAATAGAATCATTACGTTAAAACTTTACACGACAGAATCTGTATTGAGAGACGAAACGTGTAAACGAGCGTCAAGTATGACTCGACGATATATATTTACATATATTGGATACACGGATAAACATTCCAAATAGCAATTCTGCGCGCTCGTAGTATTAATCGTCGCAATTTATCATAGAAGGATCATAATTTAACACGACTTATAGAGTCCTGCACAATGAATATTTCAATTACGGTGCGTGTACGATAAATGATGCATCAGTTCGACGCGAATAAGTTATACGACGAATTAATGGTCCCGTACGTACACACACACCAATGACCTGAAATGAGCCATCAAGCGCAACTCGACTGACAATTGCGGCAAAAATCGAATTCGTTGATGAAAAGCGTGCTTTCGTAGTTGGTTCGGCACTGCTGTTAACACACTTTGCGTCAAATAATTATGAGTCTTGTTCGCGTATAAATTATCTATCCGCAGCAAAGTGGATTAATACGATGTAAATGTAACCTTTTTCCCTCTAGACTTCCTATCGCGGTACTATTTCTTCATCCTTCTCTTTCTATTAACACGTCCGTCTTTATTCCGACACGAAAAAATAGTTAATTGCACGAGGGATTAACTGTATAATCTGATATAATGTACAAAACAAAACGTGAACTGTTATATGCAGCGGGCGCAGAACGTGTTCCACGTACAACATCCTGATGTTTCCTCACCTGTTCGAACGCGGTTAACCCGACTCTGGCGTGACACATGCTAACCATGCGCTAAAATAAATGGCATGGCACACGATCTGCGCCGACAAGCCACCCGTCGGACTTGGTAATCCAGTTACATCGTTTATGGAATATGTATATATAATGCAGTGTCCTCGTCTGCACCGAGAACGAAAAGACTCGAGAAAGAAGCGACTCGTTATAGAAAGTCGAGCGCTCGGCAAAAATGCAAGCACAATTTTAATCGATCGGATTAATCCTGCCGTTTTGTAATCAGAACTAACCTATGCGGATTGTGTATTAAGAACTATCGCTCCAACTGTCGATACGTGCCACGAAAAGTTACGCAACGTCGCTGCATTTATAGCATCAATTATAAAACTGTGAACCTTAATGATGCACACGAGCGAGCGATTCATTTCCAAGCGTATACGACGATACCACTTTCTAGAGCTCGACCGCTTGCTCCTTAAATTAAGCCAACTAACAATGAAACGCTTAGAATATAATTACGGTATTTTGAACGCAACATTTTCGTTTGCAGCAAACGATTCGAGAGGTAAAGGATTTACATTTGAGACTTGCAATATGATCAAAATATACAAATAACGTAAGAATTGTAGCACAAACGAGTTTACGAATTAATTTGTGTACGGGTTAATGGCTGTAATTGTATTGTTACAATTTTCTAATTATCAATAAAACTTTTTATTTTTCAGTACACCTACTTAATTTAATTTTAAATTTAAAATCCCGTTAAACATATGAATTTGAATTATAATTGAATTAATTTGCTGAACCGCAGCGTACCTGTATTATTAAATAAAAAAAACAAAGAACAAAAAAATGATCCTTACCGTAAATTTATAAAATATTTTATACGTATATACGGTTTCGTTTATTGCTTATATTTTTCAGAGCGCCCGTTTCTGAATCGTAAAGCTTAAAAGGTACTCTCAGTGACGATAAATAAAGTACCCATTAAATCATTGCAACGCCACAATTAAATTGCAATAACCCTCGCTTCTTTGTGGCTTTAATTATTTAGGAAGGAATCACTCGGAATAAAGTACCGGGGTTTCGCGAAATGGAACGTTACACGTGCGTCGATATAATTGGCCAGACCGTAAGTGCAACCACCCGTAAACGTAAGAACAACGTTTCACCATACTCTAACGGTTGCTAATTTTCCATCGAAGGGATCTCGTACGGCCGTTGATAGCAGCGCAAATAAGCGTGTCGAATGCGCGTCGATGCCGAGGAATAGAACGCGTTTATCACTCAGAGACGCCATTTATTCGGATAATGCCATCGATAGACCGCTATCGATCGCTAATCCGCGGATACATTCGTAATTGCGACAATCAACTCGGCGCAGTCGGCTTCGAACGAAAGTACATACTTTTAGTCTCGATGACAGATAACAACAGCCGATTATTCGTTTGATCGGCGATGATTTGTACGGATACGCCGGCTAATGAGGCTACGGTCTAATTGCTTTTCGATCGTGATAACCGTTTTCTCGCCAAACGACCGAACGGACGATTTGTGAGGTAGTTTTGACAGCCGAGCTGACTGATTTGATTTGATGAATGGTGATTGTCAATCCGTCTTCGTAAAATTACGTTTTTCGAAAACGAACGTCCGCGTTCGACGCGCATTAGCATGTCAAATAGTGAGGTTTATAACTTTTTCTAACTGTATATTTAAAATAGTCTTACAAGATTAATGTAAAATTTGTACTAATTATTTAAAAGGCAAATTTTATTGATAATTACAGTTTGATGATTTAGAAAGCGAAAAAAGGATTGAACAAATTGTGAATATACTTATAAAGCATTTAACTGATTGCATCGCAGATGCTGTCAATTGGAAGCCAAACCGTTGAATCCGTTTTATCCTTTACGGAATATATATATATATATGTGCACGCGCGTGAATCCAAAACTATTTGACTTATCACCCCCCTGTCGCTTCTAATCAGCCATATACGCGCGGGCTGTTTATTGCGTGGCAAAAATGCCAAGCCTTTTCATTGCTAATTGTGCTAAACATTTATCAGGAATAAGGAAAGTGCCACGGACGCTTTTCCAGTCTGAACTCTAATCAGTTCGGTCGTAATTTATTATTGGTACGTACCATTAAAGATAGCGCGCGGTCGAAATGTCTCGAGAGATGCAAGCGATGACAATCGTACTCTCAGTTTCAATACCGGTCGCCGCTGAATTATGGCGCGTATCGTAGTTAATGATCCACAGATAATTCGGCGTTATCAATGCAAAGCAAACTACTTTGAAACATTTTTTTTTTAAAACGCGCGGATGAAAGTTACAATAATTCATGGATTCGTCCTAAGCGCGGTTATGTTGCGAGTGAAACTTGTGTTTATGGCAATCGGCGAGTCGATTTTTCGTTTGCCAGCAAATAAATATCAAAGCGGGATGCCTGACAGAAATAATGAATCAATCTATCAACTTTTCCCTTTTTGTGATCGGCAACAATTTTTTCGTCATAAATAATGAGACGTGCGCGCGTAAATGTTCAGTTTGCTCCAGTAATATTATATAGCATTAGTGAAATACTACCTTATTCAAAAGCATGTACGACTTACGAAGAAAGAGGTTAAGTGTTTCATGGTCGAGGTGGCAATTTCGTCGCGAATTACCTTCGTTGAGCGCGTTGTATTTTTTTTTTCTCTTCTCGGAAATGCATTTACGATGCTTCTCGGCCGACATTAAAGAAAAGTATGTCTCAAAAATTAAAACAAAAAAAATTACGCCCGTTAAGAAGGAGCTCAAGCTGCAATTGATCTCGAAGTGTTTCTACTATTCAAAATTCAGCTCCGCGTTTATTCTCCATTTTTCCGCGCTTTTATTTCCATCTCATTACCACCGAACCGTTACTTTGCTTTTCACTCGAGCATTGTTCGGGTTGAACCTACGACGCGCGACTTGCAAGTTCACGAAAGCTCGGCACGTCGAATCTAATTAAAATTTGACGCTTTGAAGTATACACGCATAAATCCGAGTTAATAATTGGGAGTTGGTTATGTGTCACGTAATGAGAATTAATCATCCATTTGTATCGAATTCGCCCGTAAGCGAACAACCAAAACATCAATAAGCAGCCCAGGCAGCGAGTCGAACGCACGTCTATCGCCAACGCGAATTTATATTCTTTTGTTGCAATACGAAACAAAAATCGCGCCTCTATCACTCGAACGGCGCACGGGTTGCGATAAAATTTCATTAAAGCGCGATCTGCGCGCAATATTTCTCGGTCGGTATACAATACCCTGGCTCGTCGAATTACCATAATTGCATGATCAAACGTTTTTACGACGAGCGTTTCATAGGCTGCGACATTGTCTTTACAAGCGCAGCGCATCGCAAATTTGATTCGTGCATGTATACCCGGCTTAATTAACATGAGTTAGCACAATGGTTAGCGCAGTATTTCCATAAACGACTTTCAAAGAAATCATTTCATGGCGCAAAGCCGTCGATTATTCAGCACAAAAGACCAAAAAGACATCGCTATCGTTGCCTTAGCGCTTTTTTGCGTTCGTTTCCTGTACACGCGCGCTTTGGCCTACAGCGCGTTTCGTGTGCCTACAATATAAACATTATGTTTCACGTGAAGCAAAAATGCTCTTACACTGAGCAATGCAAATCGTACACCGCAAATTGTCAGGTACTGCGAGTGTGATTTTCGATAAAAGAATCACGTTCATTAGTTTAAATATACGCGTTAAAGAAACGAACATTACATAAATATATATAAATACATACTTACACTGTCAAAACTTTCAATTCTTATCATAAACAAAGATGAAAATATTATTTTTTGCAACATTTTTACTATCTATTTATAAGACAAATTGACGGTTTTGACGGTGTAAGGTACATTTGCTTTATTTTATAATAAAGTGTCCTAAATATTTTTGTCCGCGTACAATTTGAAGACTTTTCCTTTAATAAAATAATAAGCTTGTAACGAATAATGAATTGCATTTACAAATTGATTCGATTGTCGTTGATATAACGTGTGTATATATATATATATATATATGTATACCTATGAAATTTTTGTTTCACAACACCATATTAAAAAATTTCTTTCTGTGCTATATTTTCTTACTATTAAATTTCACTTTTCTGATTAAGTGTTACAGAGTATTCACTCATTATTATTTTATAATAATACACCTTATCAATATCGATTATTATAATTTATGGTATTAATTATTAGTTATAAATACCAAACAACGCAGACGAATAATTTAATGAATTCGCTTAATCATTTTTTGCGTTCAACGCTTTCAATTAAATTTCACTCTTTCGATATATTTACACTGTTTACGACCAGAACAAATATTTTTCGCTCATCTCAGTCATAATTTTATGACACCCGAAAAGACTTTCCCGGCGTGAATCGAAAGGAAAACTTTCCATTTCCGCGAGCGCCGAATTTCGATCAACTTCCGGCGCGGCTCTGTGACAAAGCGAGAGCGATATGGGTGCAGTCGTTCGAACAAAACTCTTTAATGCCCGATAATCGAGTATTCAACCGAACGGCCAATCTTCGAACGGGCTCCTTTATTTCAGTCGCAGATAACTTAAAAGCCTCCGAGCGGCACCCGCGCGTACGCACCGGTATCGCATCGAAAACCACGTGACACTTCCTCGCAGTCATAAATCAACGTTACACAATGCCACAGTCGCGACGAATAATGTGCGCGGAGAAAGTAAGGGACAAGGTACACGATTCAGACACGCGAATCATTTACATATTAATTTCATCCGCGAAAGCGTTCGTTTGCGCGCGAACGACCGTGTGTTTGGAACGCGCGGCAGACAATGGCGCGCGTAAAGGGAAAATTCGGCGGGACGAGCGACGGTTTCGCCGGTTTGTTGTTGCCGCGCGGTTATGTAACGCGCGAGCGAATGGCGTGTATATATTATATTGAATCGAATCGATCGTTGCGCGTTTTCAATTATCAATTATTAGTCAAGCGTTTATGGCGGTTAAGAGTTGGCGACCAAAATAAAAAGCGTCGCGTTGATTTGTGCACTCGCGCATTGCCAAGTCGAGGATGATTAATAATCTGTGACCATATTACTGCGCTTGAGAAATCTATTAACTGTGTATTCGTAAGCGAAAGAGTTTGATTGCAACGCGGCCTATCATCCGCGGAATCAATCGGAAATTAAATTTTAATAGTACGACAGATACGCATGTACCAACTGACGTTAAAATTCTATATTGAACGTCGTAATGAAGAGAAGAACGTCAACGCACACAAAGTCAGAATTTCTCTCGGCATTGCTGTCAGTTAAGGACTTCCTTGTAATTAGTACGTCAGGATACGTGTGAATTGCGTATGAACGCACGAGCCACTACTTTTTTGTTTTTGTTTTTTCCTTTTTTTTCTTTTCTTTCGTACGAGCCATTACTTTGGTCGACAGACGCAGAAATAGCGAGTGTTCGAATCCTCCTTGTAATACCAACATTCAATTAACTTTAGGTTAATTGAATGATTATAACATGGGATCGGCTAGCTACAAAACTTGATGTCTTAAAATAATATCCGAATCATATATTTCGTCCTTTCTTTATTCGTATACACTTTTATCGGTCCCTTTCTTCTGCATGATTAACGAAATTCTGTTTATTCAATAACGCGGATTTACATCCGCCAAGGTCTTTAATCATTGTCTCAAATAACACATCTTAATAGTATATCGAAGAATTTTTTTTTCTTTTTTCTTAATGCGATTTCTTATTCAATCAATTATTTTTAACCTCAGCTCTAACTGTAATGCGGTATTACGGATTTTTTATGACTTCTTTCTGTGTTCTTTACTTTCATTCATTCTGTTTTTTGCGGGTAATTTATATTGATTATTGTTGATGAACAGAACTGTTTTTTTTTTGTTTTCTGCGCTAAGTTTATACCGGTAATTTCATGTCTTACAATTTATTAATTTCTAAATTGCTTGATTCCTTTACGACTGGTCCGTAATTACCGCAATCGGTTGCGGAAAAAATTTGCAGAAACAATATTTTTAAATTATATTACAGAGCGTTATCTTCCCTTAGACCGGCCACGGCGGTCTCGTTGCATCCATCTTTTTATCATCCAGGCGTTGATAACATAAAAATGAGCAGAACACGATCCGTGGCAACAACTTTTTGCAACAAATAAAAGTACCTGCAGTGTCGAGTGCCCGAGCATCGACTATGACGAACAAAAGTTGTTCGGTTTTGTGCAGTTGTAATTTCTAAAGCAACGCGTTGATGGCTGTGTTTACAGTAAAAACGATCGAAGAAAAATAGCAAATGAGAAAAAATATGACATAAACGGAACGTGCAACAGCCGAAAGTTTTACATGCCGATTGAAAAGTCGCTTCGAAAGTTGCTGCTCGTCATGACTGCAACGTCATTAGCTTGATTTAAAATTTTATTCGTCAACGATAACATGATTTTTTTTATATATATTTTAATATTATATGCTTATCTGTCAGATCTTGCGCAAGAAACAAGGTATAATGAAATGGAAATGAGATACGATTGTGCGTCTGATTGTAATATGAATGAAGAGGCACGCTGTGCAGATACTCGGTTTTCATAATTCAACTTTATTGCCGCGGTGATTATAAAAGTGATTTTACAAGAAAATTTCATCCTTGGAAAACTGCACGATTCTATGAAGTGAGTTGCGCAATGAGTAACGTGTAAATTTACTAGTCAATTTATTATATTGGAGTCAAAATAAACAAATTTATTATTAAATTAACACGCGCCAAATGCTTCCGTTTCAGTAGTAGATTGTGTTACGGATTATTGTTAGTAATCCATTTCCGATTCATTTCATCGGCAAGATCGTAAAAAATTATCACGCAAAGTTATATATTATTATAAATTCCTGACACTTCGGCCTTTCAAATGAGAAAATGAAATTGTTCAATTTACATTGTAACATTTTGCCATTCAATTATCTCATTGGCTGAAGGTAGCGTACGATTTCAATTATAACACTTTTACAATTTGACTTTGTACGTCTAACAATGTTCATAATTCCGCTGGTAATTACGTTTTCTCGGTATACTGTTTAAACAAACTTGTTTAGAAGAAATTTATCTGTATAGAATTGTATTTTGCAGAAAATTTATTTTAATTCTATTTACGTAGTTTAGCAATTAATTTTACATGTCATTTAAGATATGTCACTGAGAAAAATAAATAGTAACAGTATGATATATTTGAAAATACTATAGAATTACTATATTATACATTAAAGATGTACATAAAAAATACTCTATAACCACACTCTTAAAACAATTCTTTTATTTCAAGATTTTAGAATTTTATAAACAAATTAAGAAAAGACACACAAAATACAAACTCGTCACATATATAAATACTCAATGCGACTTTGTTTATTATGTGTTTATATGTTTTCTTTCCTTTTTTTTTCATTTTTTTCAAAATATTACAATTTTAATTCAAATTGATTATTTCTAACAGTGTAACGTACACTGAAAAAAATAATCTTACCAAATTTACCAAATTACATAATAAAAGGAGGAAAAATGGACAAAAATGTAAATAATATAATGAATTATGGTTAGAAAATTTTAAACATATGTCAAATATTACCAAACAAATGTTAAACTCTATGATATCGTCCAATGTTTATTTACATTTTTGCTCATTTTCCTGCTTGTATTATTTAGTTTGGTAAAATTTGTAAGATTATTTTTTTCAGTGTAATGGTGAGAAATAATTACTCCGTGTGTATAATGAACACAGTTGAACTGAAACAATAACACAGGAAAAAAAAGTTTGTCACATATAGTCAATATTTGACTAACTTAGTCACTAAAAGTATTAATATACGAACAAGTTATCTGATTGTCATACGTTGACAATAAAGTTGTTGAATAAGTCAATTTAAGGTCAAAGGTTGACAATAATATTGACAGATTTTGACTATTATATTTACCGTTTATAGATTCACGGTTTCAGACAATACTACTTTTTTTCTGTGAACAAAAGTTTAACAAAATTCAAAAAAAGAAACGAACAACTATTATAGTATACAATACTATATAAACTAAATATGGTTTAAACTGTTGCAATCGCAAACTTTTACCAGTCCTTTGTATAGAATAATAACATTCGTGCACATATGCAGCCATTTGTTACCACGTATATTTTCATCGAGGATCGCGATTGCAACGATAATTGCTTTTTTGAACAAATATTTACAATATTCGCCGGCGTAATGGAACAGTTACTCTACGCTGAACACCACGACCGCGTTTGAACCCGTGTTCGAAAAATGTGAGCAAGCGCGTGTTGGGGGCTCATTAGATTGGAAAATTTCTTCATTTTCCCGAGTACTTTGTGCCGTAACACAATAGACGTTATGCAGCCGTAAGCCAACAAATGTGCCGTTTACGTGGTGCTAAATTTTGGAGTCGTGACCCGAGATCGCAATCCATCCTAACGCGTCGTAGTTGATCGCGGCCAAGAACCACGAATTATCTTGTCGTACCAACGAGCGCGTGAAAGTGTGAAACCCAATTGCGCCCAAGTTGAATTCGCGAACGCGCGAATCCCGCGCGACCGCGGGAGGGGAGATTTATTGGAACTACCGCGGGACGGCATGGAATACCGAGCCTTTCTCCTCGGGTTATAAAGTAATTGTGCGGCGGTTTTACAAAATCCTGAGAATTTGCGGTAAAAGTCGGGTTCGGGTGCGAGATAAATCGCGCTAATTTAGTGGATTGTGCGCGCGCCGTGCGTAAACGTAATTATGATGCCGATACCGAACGTATAATTAACCTCGCCTCGCGCAAGAATTTAATCTCGGTCCGATCATAGACGAGAGGCTCGCGCGCCTTTTTCGTGTTCGACGCGCGAAACAACGCTCCGTCTGGCGGATTGAGTCGCGTCTCGCTAAAAGAAAGCGATGACGAATGATCCTGGCCGCGCGGGGTTACAGGAATTTTCGCGAGGAAATCTGACTCCCCGACAGGTTTTCCCATTTCCGTAAGCTGACCGAAGCTATGCGCGCGCGGCGAAAGCGCAGAGACAGAGAAATTTATGCGAATGGTAAATTACGTTTCTTGCCGAATATTTTAATTGCTGCCAGGCTATATGAATCAATGCTAAACATTAACTTGTTAAGCGTAAAGAATTTAAATATGATTTGTGTATCAATTTAAGAGTTTCAAAGTAAAATACAAATTAAAGGAACGATATTTTACACGCCGACAAAATTAATGTACTGCAGTATTAATATTCATACATGGTTGGCAACAAATTTCTCCAAATGGTACGCGTTTCTTTATTTTCTACACTTGTTTATTATATATATACTGTATTTAACAATACTGTAATGGTTTACAACTTCGCGTTATGCTTAATGTTATGTATACATATCATCATATCATCAATCGCAAATTTTCTTGGAATAGTCAAGTTATCTTGATGCATAAAAATAATATGATTTTCGCGAAAGTAGTTTACGCAAATTATAACTCATAATTTTTTCAACAAAAATCAAAGCTATATTTAAAGATATTAAATTAGATTTGCATACTTTTCTTCGATTAGATTCAGAAATATACACAATTATATGACCTATTTTTAATACAATTAAATTAATTTGATTTATATTGTTTATCATTTAAATAATCGTATGCATTTAATTGCGTTAGTAAGTAGTAATAATTGTTTCGGGATTATATATGATACATTATATATGATTTAAAATTATGGCTCTTCAATGTAAATTTGTAAATCACTTATACTTCTTGATAACGTATTTAACGTTAATATACTCTCTAAATTTATATTCACAATTTTATAAGTACCCGAATCTGGACTTTTTCAATAAGTGTATATGCACTTACAATTAGTGAAATTACAACCAAATCCACTTATTCTAAGTGAATATACACTTATTGAAACAGTCCAGATTCGGCCACTTACGGAAAAGTGAATATGCACGTATTCAAATTTAAAGAGTATATAAAAGTTATCATAAGTAACATAACAGTTAATATAATTATTATTAAATTATTTACGAAGAAAAAAATCAAATTACTACAAATATATTAATGAAATCTTAAAAATAACACATTCAAATTAACTAGAGATTTTGAGAAATCTTCTCATTTTAATCTAAATTATGTTAAATATTTTATATGCTAATATGAAACGATAATAATATCAAAATTTCAAGTTATGTTTTGTTTATATCAATATTAATATATTGCAATTTTTGGTAAATAATACATACTGATATGATATAAATATATACAGATAATAGCAGTTATTACAAAGTAAAAATACCCAAATATATCTTTTCTAAAAACACTTTCTTCTTTTTCTTTAATATTGTAATATGGATTTCCTTTTTCTATATAAACATTTTAACAATAGTACAGCTATGCTGTTCTTTTGGAAAGGTTAGTCACTTGATTACTTGAAACAAAGCACATAAAATGTACATTTGAAATATATTATATTAATTTATAATATGTATTATTTTTTTTTATTTTTTTTGAATAAATAATTACACTTCTATATTTCACCTTTTATCCTAGATGTAGCTATACCAAAAAAAAATTATTTAAAAAATAAAAACATCAATATAGTGAAAGTATAATATTTTGGTAATATTACAAATGTTACCATGTAATATAATAAAATGATAATTTATTCATATAATGAATTTTTATTATTTTATAACTTAATTATACGTATTTTCTATGCTATTTTTAAATATATCTCATATTTATTATATATATTATAATTTATTTATATTGCTAAATGTTTATATTTGTAGACTACATTACTTACAAAAGATGAATCTTAATTTCCGGACAGGAAGAGTATGAAACTTACCTGAAAAATAAAAAATATATATAATTAATAATGTGTATTTATTAATCACTAATATACTATTAATTTATTAAAATTATCTAATTAAAAGTATTATAATTATAATAAAAACATTGTATGACAATCATACACTTTATAATATTTTAAAAATTGTACAAATGTTGATAAAATATATAACAAAATATGGCTATGCAATTTAACAATACCCAATACATATAATTTTCTGAGACAAGAAATCAATCTTACTTTTGAATTTGTAAGTTTTCAAACAGTTTCTAATAAAGTTTTAGGATTCCAACAATCGTTGATACTATATTTAATAGTTTCTGCTTCTCAAGTCTTCGAAACAAAATTATATATAAACAGAATTATAAGTGACGATCTGTCCAGTACGTCTACTTTTCTCTTTCAAAAGAAAATGATCATTTTTGTAAGTATGAATTCATTTATTTAAGAGACAAGTTAAGACGGGTTTGAACATGACATACGTGTATTACAAAGAATAATATTGAATAGTAAGGATTTCATAAAGTATGAATGATAGTGTTTATTTTTTTATTTGCACACTTAAAAATGATGTAACACAAGTTACTACAATTATTGATATTTATTCTAGTTTTCATAAATAGAATGCCTTATCATTAATAAAGATAATTTGAAAATTCTTTACATGTAAAGTGAGTTTCAATGATTAAGCTCCATTGAAAAATGTAAAAGTAACAACATACGAAATAAGCAAATACCTAACTGTATTCTTAAGTTTACATGCCTTTTTATTTTGCTTGATTTAAATGTTTAATATTGAATTTATTGATATTAATATTTTACGATTTTTTATAGAATTACAAAAACGATTTCATTTTTTTATGGGCATATTATGAACGAATAGTTTAAGATTGAATTGCAAGATTTACATAAATCGATAAACATAATCCAATCATTAACATAATGTCGTAAGTTTTAATTAAATTAAATTAAATTATATAAGCCATTCTGAAATGATCACGCATTATTTTATACCTTTACTACACTCATTGGTTATATATATATATATTTAATATGCACTATTTCTATAATCAGCTTATTCATAATTCTACATCCATCTTATCGATTAGATGAAAATTTCGTTTAAATTATATAGCAACGTGATTGCCAACTATTCAGGCAAGATTAATAACGCCTGAATTTGACGGACAGCGAAAAGTGGTTTTGAGATCACACGTTTTAGTGTCAAAAATATATACGCATTTTGTAATTTGTGTATTGTAAAGGCGTTTAATTTATGTTTCTAGTCTCGTAATAAAACGTGAACGATTAGTAGTACTTACAAATTGACAAATTGTAATTAAACCCAATATCTAAAAGTCGCGGAGTCATTATCCATTACGCGTTCGTCTGCGCTTTAATTAAAGCGATATGCGCGAGGCAGTGATCGCAAGAATACATAATTAAAATTTAATATTACTAAGTAAAGGAAAGTCTTCAACGACGCAAAACACGTCAGTTAATTATAGTCCGTGCCTTCGAAATTTCGCACAAAAGTGTCTGACGTGATTTCCCCGTTATTTAGCGAAACACTTTGTATCAACGGAATACAAAAGTAGATAAAAGCAATTAGTAAATTAGAGAGGACTTAACATCAAATTATAGTTACGCAAATAAATATGCTTCGAACGAAGTACAATCGAAGTACAACCTGGACATATACGGCTTATAACTCCGTATTAATCATTTGCAACAATGACCAATTGGTAGTCAAACGGAATAAGCCGCTCACAATTTACATTGAATAATTCAATAAACTCGCAACTGAAAACAAATTGAGGAATAAGTGAAAACTGAATTCTGGTTGGTTAAACGAATTCTCTGTTACATCGGAATGAAAATCGGACTGCGATTTGTGTATCCGAGGCCGCTTACACCGTTAAGCAAGAGCAGTAAAGAGTTTTGAGACGTTTGTTAGACTAAGAATACATTTACTTTCGCTTAGATCGTCTGGAAACAATCTAAACACAGTAATCAGAGAGCGTTCTTTTTTTTCTACATTTTTAACACCGCGCCTTATTTCCCGTAGAAAAAAATGCTAACCATTTTATATTTAGTATACAGTCAAATACAATTTCTTACTACCGGATAATTGTTCCAAAGAGACTAATATCTGTACAACTTTTACTTCGGAAAAAACGGTCGCGGTTAATTACGCGGAGCTTATTACCGCGGTGAGACGTGGCTCCGCGATGTCTCGGTGCATCAAAATCATGCACTTCTAAGCTATTATTTACGTGTGCGGGTAACGCCGCAGAAAAACGATGCGTTGTTTTCATAATAAGCGAAAACCGGTTACTCGGGAACAGGGGTGTACCTCCGAGGGTCTGCGGGTTTGTCAGCGTCGGAATAAATTTCATGAAAGCATTTTTAGACAAGCGAAAGCATTTACTTTAATATACACAGAGCGCCTTTCGGAGAAAAGTTATTACGACAATAATTAGCCTCGTTCAAAAGCAAGGAAATGCACGGCAACGTAAAGAAAATTTTGCAATTTGCAATTGATTTTGTCGTGACTTTTTATTCAGATACAATTTAATTATATAAGGATACGATGTTTTGTTTTATTTAATTGTCGTGGTCGCTGAAAATTGATTACAATAGGAATACAACTATACAATCAATATAATCTGAATCCAGTTCTTTTTTTCAGATTATCTAGACACACAATTATATACAAACAGGAAAAATATAGCTGTGAGATTTAAATTTAAGGAAAATTGAAATTAAGAATTGTTCACAACTATTGTTCTGTTCCAATTGTGTTTGTATTTAATAAACAATTCAAACATGAAATATCGTCTATACAAATATAAATATTATATAATATTTTGGAAAATTAACTTTTTACAGCATTATATGTTATACAAGCGTATAATGGATAATAATTAACTATGAATTTGAAAGTGCTCACAATAATTGTACCTGATTTATAATGTATATAATTAATGTAATTGACTTAAATCTGCTGGAAAATAATTAATACTAATATATTATATTAGTTGACATAAAATTAATTGTATTTCATAATATGGTTAATTAATATACTTGGAGTAAACAGAAATATTGTAAGTCATGCATGTTGTTAGCAATAGCCTTTTATTTATTTAAGTATCAGAATTCTAAGGAATAGGAATCAGTATATATATATATATATAGTTTTTAACCAATAGTTAAATAACAAAATAAAATATTTCTTTAATTTTTTGTGTAGACGGATAACAGTAAATCATTGCTAAAAATTGTTAATATCTATATTATATTTTTATATAAAAAGTGTTATTTGAACATATGATAAATTTATTTATTTTTGTGCTGAACTTGCATGTTTAACAATAAATTTGTAACCAGAAATTACCATATAAAAGTGTATGTCATAAATAAATGTAAATTAACCTCCGTTATATTTATATTGATTGTTATTATTAAATTGTCCCCGAATTATTGCATTATAAAATATTCTTTAGTTTGTTGAAAGTATAATAGGAACAACATCTTTTTTGATACATTAAAATATATAAGTAATGAGCGTAATTCAAATCTCAAATAAAGTTCTGTTATAACTGTGTGTTCAAGTTGAAACCGGACGCTTTCAGTCGTTTCGTTATGTATTGTGTTCATATAGTTTATAATATAATAAGAAACAAGCAATTTGATACATTGTTATAACTTGTTCGGGTCGATTGAATATAATTTTGAATATGAAAATGAGTCTTTTTAACATATAGCTGTTCAGTCCACACATACCATAAACTTCATAACATCATTTTATATTTCTCATGTCTTATCTAGCGTAGTTTGTATTTTCTCAACTCATAATTATTATTCAAGTAACGAACGTAGTCAAACTTTTTCAAATAGATATAGCAACTAAATAAATTAATTTACTGTTTAATATTCATCCAAACAAGCTCGATTTAAATCTCAAAAATGTATTCGCAGTAGCTGTTGTAGAAATGAGTACTCTCTGTTCTACATTAATTTAGAAAACCCTTTACAACGAAAACATCTAACGTTAATAGCATACCAATTAAATACATATAAATATTTTTACTTTACGACTACCGCCTAATCCATCATTTGTCAAGATTTATTTGCCTTTCTAGTTCAAGAATATATTATCATTTTATGTTTTCTCTTCAAAACATATGCAAATAAAAAAGAATAAAAGCTTGTAACGGTTATAAATGAGCGAGATTTAATTGAATTAACAAAGTAAACATACAAACTCGAGATGAACAATTAAATTAAAAAGAAAAAAAAAAAAAGAATGCACGAAAAATATATATGCTGGTGAATTAAAACAAGACACTTTCATACCTATCTCTTTTTGTTTCATTTTTGACAGTATATATATTTTTTCTAAAGTTTCGACATATTTCATAACGTACATATAACTCATCATTGTTTAGATAATTATATAACAGGTATCGTCCTGATTGCCCCGGCACCAAATAAATATATAATTCGTTATATAATATTTGATTAATTATATATATTCAAGCCTTTTATCTTGGCGTAGAATTCGGTTCGACTCGGAATTACAGAATTGATCTCTAATTCTATAGATATGTCATTGATTGTAAACCATTCCGCGATTTTGCAGCCACGTAATCGGGATTATTAGCGTATTGGTTGATCGTGTGCTCAAGTATACCGTACGTAACATTATACAGACACATATACGAAAGAACGCCACGAACTTGTAACTCAGCACGAGCATTCCGCGGCGCACGCTCTGAAATGCGAATGTTTTTCGAACAGACCGCAATCGCGACCTGCTACAAAATACGCGACACCTCGCGACGTGCGACGAACGGTACACGTTGGTTGATGAGACTTTTTTCATTGTGATCGATACTACGCCGCAGATCAAATTACCCCGGCGGATTAGTTCGATGGTAATCGATGTTTCATGGGGAACGAGGAAGTGGAGCGAAAAGTAATGGCAGAATGCTGAAAGAAACGCGAATTGCGGAGCTGCCAGTAAGATGAAAATAAAATGAAAGGGTTGAAGGAATGAGTTTGATTTGACGATATTAATACGCGAGAGGCTGGCGCGTCTGTGCGAACGATTTCTGAACGGAGCGCGAAGCCCGGACGATAATCCGCGGTCGCGCCGGTTCGTCTGCGCGCGTTCGAGCGACTTAGTTGGTCGGAGTTAAAAGTAAAAGCAACGATGAATTAATGAGCGCGCGTGCAATTATCGTGATTTTTAATGACGTCCCTTAATTACAATAACGACGCGTAATCGGCCGATAACGTTGAGGAAACACCTGTCGATTTTTCCGCGGCTGGCAAAATTGTTTTTATATATTTTAATTATATTCAAAGCATAAAACTTGGCCGATAAACGGCCCACAAATCCTGTAATTACGCTTATTCGTTTCTGTTCAACGAGCATTCCCTTTACGCTATTATGCGCTGGGAAAAGGTATATTGCTAATCAACATTTAACGAGATTAAATCTAACAGCGCGCTATACCACAATATATGTATATTCATTGACTTTCAACACTACCAATATTTATTCCCCTTCACAAAAAACAATCGCTGTATTCAGATTCATTAAAAGTTTCGCGCGATATAATTGCGGGATAAAATGCAAATAAAAATGGACTCCAAGGACTCATTTCTTATCTATTATTAGTTCCTCGCTTTAAACCGGATGACATCGTACGACAAAATTATTTTACCGTTTCTTTCAATGAACGCAAACAATCGTTCTTTAATGAAATGCGTCGGAGATGATTCACTGAAGCCATCAGATATATTTTCTCGTCCGGACTCGAATGAATTTACGCGTGTCTATATCTGTCGTTGTCATTATTTCCTCATCGAGTCACGCGAGTTTTTAAAACCGCCGAGATTCATGGAACGTGCATTTTCATTTCGCGCCGTATCTTCATAGCTCGATCGAGACAATCTGTTCACGAATAAAATCTTAGAAAAAAATCTTTTAAAAAATTGAAGTTGAATATTATTATTAATATATTAACAATATATTAACAAGATATTATCATTTATAAAGTACACATACAATTTCAAATATAAATAAATTCAAATATAAATTAATAAATATAAAAGATTCATTGGATAAAAATTATGCATCTACAATCGCGATCACTATAATTATCCTTTTTGATTGATTGAATTACACAGATTATATTCCTACGTGTTCAATCTATGTCCGTCGTATGATTATATGTGTCTTATTATGGTGAATATTTTAAACTTCAATGTATTCACATCATTCTTTATATCTTTATACCATACAGAAATATCATTCTTAAAAGTGTTATAGCCGTAAAGTAATTACATTCATATGATTTAACATAGTCCGAAAAAGTACAATGTTGAATGACATTAATTCGATTCTATACGTTGTTTAATGGCAAATAACACGTTACAGAATTAATATACGTATTTACTTCATGCGGAGTTCTGCATTACTTTTTCGACGAATGTATTTAATCATTAGACCGTGTACGAGTACAAATATAATTACAACGGGGCTTGATATACATATGGTACAAGTTTAACCGATATCCGACAAGTAATGATCCGGTCACATAATTTTCGTAATAAAAACCGAAAAATACTTAAATAATAAAATATTAGCTACAATAACTAGGGAACCATCTGTTTCGTGTAATTTACTGTTAAAGTAAAAGATGTAAAATTTTGATATATGCATATATACCATGGTATATCGTATCATGCATCGTAATAAAATGCGTTGCGCGAGCTAATTACAGCAGTTAAATTTTGAGTCCGCGTTTAATGTCTCAATTATATTCGTTGAATTCGCGCGCTCGAAATCGACTATAACCGCGTTTTCACTCGCTTCGACAAACAGATATATATTCGCATTGTACGCATAAACAACCTAGTTCGAATAAAACAAACAGACCGCTTTGAAAGGGAAACGCGCGCATTTTTCTGCGGCCTATTGTAAGCCGTGTCCGGATCAGTACAGTTAGCCAATGATAATTGCAATCGGTGAACGACAAGATAAGACGCCGCCCACGCGGTCCGTTTGGCCGATTCGTTACGCCGATAATATGCGGCTTTGGTTAGCATCCGAACGCGACACACCGTATGACGATTTTTCGTCCTGGCGTACCGATCGATATCGCACGCGCGATCGTGTCCTCCGCGATCTTATTAAGACGCGACTTTCTCCGGGATGATCGTTCCGATTAACCACGACAAGACAAAATCGATCGCATGAACGTTGACAACTGAACCGTAAAACTCGCATCGCGCCCGATAATGAAAGCCGCGTTTGTTTCATTAGATTTCAATCTGAATCGCGGAGCGTTTCATCATGTTGCCAGACCGGAGTTAACGAGTGCGCGAAAATTGAACTCGGTAGTAAAAAATCATCATGATGGATAATTGACTTGAAAAATTAATTTGTCTTGTGATTTACGACGTTGCACGGGGAGCCGAGTCAAGCGGTTATTGGCTCGAATAACGACGAACCGCGGCTCGGTTGAATCGTCCGGGATTATTCTCAAATGAATTTCCGCACAAATGCTCGAGAGCGCGGCCGACGCGCGGGAAGAACAGCGAACGAGTTCTGCGTTATGATGGCAGAACGCGTTTTCGGTTTAATTGGATCGGTCATTTCCACCAAGCTCGAATGCGCCGACGGGAAAAACTCTCGCGTCTAGAAATGGAAAGTTTACAAAGTCTAATCAGTTGTTTGGACAAAACGACGCGCAGTCGGAGAAACGCCGAACGTTTGAAAAACCGCATCCGTCGAAGCGCGCGCGACTGTATCGCGATCGTCCGGGCTAGGAAAGTTGATGCCGATAATTTTATAGAATGACACGACAACGCTTATCGCGTCGATCGCGAGGTGCGACCTTTTTTGGTCTACAAAACCGATACAATCATATTTTCATTTATTTATTTATTTTTATTTGGCGCTAAAAATATGTCCGCGCGCACGAATTTGTTCGACCACGATTATGGTTACACCGGCAAACTTTGCGTATTACTTTGCAAAAATATATATTTAAATCGCTCGCGCCGTCTGCTTGCCAGAAACATGAAATCTCGTGATCGCACGACGAGATATGACTTTTCATTTGTCACGGCAACACAATGACGCTATAATGAGTCAATCAATTTGTACGACAATACGTATCGCGCGTTTGAACGGCGCGCTTTATAATCAAATAAATTCATACGACTGTTTTAACATTTTAAATAATTATCTAGAATTACACACTCGTTTGCATAATCATCCGTAATCAAGCGTAGGTACTGATATTTCAAGTTTGAAAATTACACAGCGCGTACAATGACGGCAATGCAAGTAGCAGATCTCGAATCCTACGGCGGATCGAAACGCGAGCGTGCAGATGAATGCTTCGAAAGGTAAGAAATGCTTAAATAGCCGAAACCATTTGGATCGCGAGAGCGTTGCGTACCGAATTCAAATTATACTCTGACGGTATATATGAGTTTTTGTGAGTGCCGTTGCGTCATCGCAATAAGACTCGGTGAAAAAACGGAATCGATCACCGCGGCAAACGGGTTTCGTTACGAGGAGCTTCGTTGCATGACCGACCCAGGTTGGATTTTATTTTTCTCGCGCAGCTCGGTGTCAGGCGCTCGAAACAGGAAGGCACAACCCGAGCAGTTCTATATTTATAACGCGCGCCGTAGCCACTCGGTCCGTACGTCGCGTCAATTGTGTTTCATTTGTACTCGTTCGGCGCGGCCGGCTCTCGCGGATGGAACTCGCTGACGATCAATTACTTCGGCAGATCTTGATTGTTGCCGAGAGTCTTCCGAACGCCGAGTCTGACCCACTTTTCGCGCCGAACGCACCGATGAATCATAGCTCGCATCAACGCTCAAATTGGCCGCGCAATTGATCCTGGATCGAGTGACACCACGAGTTATATTGTTTCTGACGATATCTTACGTCTGACATTTCCAAGTGTTACACGCTGGAAAGTTGCGTTGCATAAAATTGATTATATTTCGCGCGAGCGTGATCTACGAGCTAAGATTGTAATGGGATTTAGCAGAATTTATTGTATCGCCGATTGGAAAAAAAGAATTTTTTGCGCGGCAAAAAACGCCACTCGGCGGATCTGCGCCTTGTTCTTGCAACAAAAGCATAAAACCGTGATCGGCTATTTGGTCTACTGCGTCGGCTGAAACCGACCGCGCATTTCCCCCCCCGCGTCGGGGGTTTTAATAATTCATTATTGTTTGTTGGTTTTATTCGCGCGCTTTTGAAACCATCGAAAATGAAGCAATCGATTCGCTCATTTTTCGAAGTACGAAATTTCTCTGTTGTGTTGCTTCGTTTGAGACGACGATCGCGCCGCATACGCTGATTCGAAAGGGACTGACGGATCGAGTGTATGAAATTTAAATTGTTCGCTTTGAAAGCTGAGCGAAACCCTGATGTGTTGCATGAAATTGCTAATTTAACGTCTTTGTCTAAGCTCATTGTCCATGGATCAGATTCTGGTGCGTTAGTTTAGGGTCAAGTACTTGAGTTCTACACAAAGCTACAACATATGTATTAGTCGCGATGCAAACGTTGTATTATTTTAAATCATCAGATACAATTCGAAGCGCTTTCCCCGTACGTATATACTACGTATTGTTTTATGCTGCGCACGTATATTTTATAACACACGATTCACGTGCCAGTAACATTATATTTCTGTCATTGCGAATTCTTAATCCCAACGTGCGCGAGCAAATGTGTTCACCATAAATAACGCGCGCTCTTAAATAAAAACAATTTTTCTATAACACAAACGTGTATATATATATATATATATATATATATACATTTTTATTGTTCTTTTTCCATACAACTCATGGTTCTTTATTATGCAGTAAACAATAACCGATGTGAACAGTCTTATATCGAATAACTGTTCTAGACTATTGTATATTCTCGTCTAATGCCGCAAACGAATCAATGCCGAGTTATTTCAAATGAAAATATTCAGCCAACTTTGATTCTAAATTATATATTGTTGTCAATTCATCATTTCAGATCTGATGTTTTTATTCGCAAACCAAAATTACCAACGAAACTCGAATAACAATTTTACTGCTATGTTAAACATTTGCTGAATTAAATAATACAATAATTGGTTGATTCATTCCACTTGATTTCCCTGTTTCAATTTAAATGCTTACTTTGTTGAAACGAAGAAAAATGTTTAGCTTATACATTTCATATTTATATTTAATTTTTTTGTTTCGTACCAATATCAATTGTTTAAAATAAAGTTTTAATCTCATCGATTAATATTCTGTGAACGTTATTTCTGACGTACAGTGAGAACATTACATAATCATACAAAATTATAAACGGAATTATGTACATCGTTAGTCATACAATATCTCATTGTAAGACTTACAATTGACATAGAAACCGTCCTCAGCCAATAACATACCGCAAATTCAACTTTCAGTTTGCACTCAAATTGAAAAAAGCATAAAAATATTTTAATTTAAATTCTGCAATCTTATTACCTTAGAGCAAATGATAATTAAATATTCATGCTACACCTATCGTATATTTATTTTTGAAGTCTATAATATGTTAAAAAAAATACATCGTTTATTTACAGTTGTTGCGCATTTATTATAATTCATCGTATAATATGTACAAACATTTATTTTTAACGAAATTAGAAATATATATTTGGATAGACAAAAAATTACAATTTGTATTAAACTGTTAAATGTTGATAATAAAAAACACGAATTGTCATGTCATAATTGTTATCACTGAAATTCTCAAAACGTGTTTTTTTATAATTATTACATTAAATATATATATAATCATATATATTAATATAAATATATTAGTAAATATTAATTACTTTATTTTAGCAAATTGATTTTCATAAAACTGTTTACATTTACTGTTACCAAGCAGATTCCTTGGTAAGATGCGCTCTACACGCTTGCTTAAAGACACACACAAAGTACGGTTGTTTAAAATAATTAAACGCTGTTTCTCATTTGGAAATATAATGGCAACAGTGAAAAGTTGAGTAAAAGCAAAAAAAACGAAAAACAAAAAAAACAACTGAAAAGCCGTACTAGCGTTTGCTTATAAACAGAAGAACCATCAATCAAATGCCAATCTGATATACAGCGTCTTCCGGAACAATGGCATTTTCCCGTGTGCCGTTTGAGTGCACTTTCCATATGTTACAATAATGCGAAAGTCCAAAGTCTGAATTCATATATAACGAGCAGCTTCAATCACGCACGGCCGTTTAGTGAGAGCGCCACTGAGTCGTGCGCAATACTCAAAGCCAATCCATCAACGACAATCCCGTCTTAATTACTTTTCATACTTTACTCGCGTAGTCCTACCGGATGGCCCTGCGCACGCATCCGGACCACGAACGTTGCGCCACGGCGTGGTGAAATTCGCGCTCGAAATATCATGAACCGATTTTTACGGTAGCCTTGGACGCCAACATAGACATAAAGCGTATTATTATAGATTTATCAAGCCATTCAATGACGCGCTAACATGACGTCCGGTATATCGCGCTCGATCGATGATATGGTAATTTCTTTTTCTTCACCGCGGGGGCCCCACGATGCCATCATCCGTTATTTTGCACTTTCACCGTGGCGCAGACACAAGCGCACCACTGATGCAAATATCATTAAACCCGGCCACCCCGACAGCAGTTTCTCGTTTCCGCTCCGACTGCGGGAAATCGACAAGATCTTATCCGCCTTGCGCTTGGGAAAAACAATGCGCCGGATTATTAACCACTTCCGATAAGTGACACACGAATGACCGACTTGCCAATTCAACGATCCCGTGGGGAGATACGACGATTTGAATATAACCAGCGGCATATTTTTGAGCCTGCTTACCGTATCGATTGCTCGCAACTGGTTCGTTCTTTATGGGCTTTTCAATCGATAGCGTGTAAGGTAGTTTTCATTTTTGTTGGCATTACCGCGTATCATTATTTCGATCTATTTATTCCAATAATAAACCAAACGCAAAATCAACAGACGATACACGCGCGCGCAATCAGTTGCTCGTTTACGCTTCGTCTATTAGTTGCGATTCTTTTGAGTATACATATATAGTCAATATACCTATATATGTCATAAGCGATTACATAGATTACATTGTTTCCAATAAATAACGACACTAACCTGCTTGCAAATTGATACACAAAAACAATAAATTTAGTAGCGTCTAAAAATCATGCCAAGAAACGAGTCTCTCTCGCGACTCATTGGTCAAAAACGAAAAAATTACAGTATAAAGAACAAACTGGTTCTCAGTAGACCGCGCGGAGGTTAAGGAAACCAAAAACCGTCGTGCCTCGAACGAAGGCTTAGAATGCAAAGACACGCGCGAAAAGCGACGAGCGTTCCCAAAATCGGTCCGCGCGATCTGTCGAACGGGGTGAGCGCTATGGCAGCTCGTGGCTTAAAAGCGAGGGGGAGGGGGAGTTCGCGGCGGAAAAAACTGGTTTGCGAGCGAAACGATATACAAAGCGCGAAAGATAACATTAATTATAGGAACCGATACACATACGAGTTTCTCACCCTCCTTTCCGCGCTGAATTAATGAAAGTCGTGCTCGCGCGTTCACGCATCTACACATCAATAGCTCGCTCATCTACGAACAATTAAGTATACCGCTGTAGAAAGTTGCGAAGGATGGTCAGTCGCTAATTTTGACATTGGGAACAGTAGTTGGCAGGTGCGCTGACAAAGCAAGGCGGACTCGCGGGAGAGTGAATCGTGAAGTCCAATTAGATCGTTTCGGACGATAATATCAGCCGTCCAATAAATAAGCGCGCGGGACGCTATCTGCGACAAGCGCTCGTCAAGAAACCAGGCATTCGGCCGTTGCGCGACTTCCTCCTGGGAATCGACTCGCGGAAGAACGCTGCGACTGATTTGTATGATCATTTTCTTTTGCCCACGGTGTCTGCCGCGCAACCTCCATCGATCGACCGCATTTTGATTGACACGCGGAATCCGTAGGAGCTCTCCAGAGCTTGTAATCGGCAGCTGCGATAAAATCGTAACGCGCTCTCAGAAAGCGGGCTTCGGACGCGAGAGTCGGCTGCTAATTCATTGACATTGTCAGTGAAACCCGGTGTAGCTGACACGCTAATGAGAATGTGCGCGGCTCGTAATTGCAAGGTAAGAGACAGCCGCCGATTTCGATTATTTCTCTTTCTAACTGGAACAAGGCGAATCGAACGAAATCGGGTAGAAACGTGGATGTCCTTCCACGGTCGACGTTAATATTCACCGACGCCGCTGATTCGACCACTTCATCGTTACTCGTCTTTTGTTTATAATTATGTCAGCATTTTATGCTCCGTCATGAGTTATTGTACTAATAAAACTATACCGTAGAACGGTTTCTTTGCAATTGCGTAATACGATTAAATCAACTGTTCATATTCTGTATGGACGACGATGAAAAAATCGGTTTGTAAATACAGTCAAACAATTAAGCTGCGGTGAAAAAAAGCCGTCAAAATGAATTAGAAAATGAACTGGAATATTTACGTTTTGTTTCCAAGTACCTCCGCAAACCGACAGAAGTGATTTATACAGTTGCACGATATTACTTAGGAGAGGCTGGGTTTGCTTATAAGATGGATATTATTTGGATTCTTGTGCATGTTTGTTTCGAAAAAATGAATACATACATATTTCTAACCTATATAATGAAATATAGACATTTCACTTTTTGTTCCCTTTAATCCCTTTTCGTATAAAGAATTAAAAACATTTCACTACAGTGTCAACTTTTCAGTGAAAATTCAAATTAATTGTAATCGTATACTGTTTGCGGTTTAATCATTCAAAATTAAATTCATATATATTTGTGCAATCTTAAATGACTATCGTATGGATATATCTTGTTACATTTTGTAGTAAATATCCATATAGTGTTGATACTATAACTATATGTATTTTGACGCTAAAAGTTGATTTATCACATAATGTACTATTAATTTGTTTGTATTTTTATTTATATTCAATACATACTTTGTTATTTTGATTGCACAAAACTAAATTATAAAACTTTAATTGTTTATCATTATATGCGTTTTGATGAGCTTTGAATACTCATCAAATATCCAAATTTAAAATATTCGCACAAATGTATATATATATATATATATATTATTGAATAAGTAATCTCAATATCTAAAATTTAACGTGAATTGCGCAACGAAACAAAGTCTAAGTTACCGTTGTATAACCTTTCCCGATGTGGAAAAAATGTTTTTATTTCTCGTGCCGACTGCTATTTACCAGCAACAAAAGTGCATGTCAACTCGTAAACTTTTGCAAGTGCGATAGAGCTGGTTGCAGATACATCTCTGCACGGAAAACCGATTTCCGATTCCACGAGGTGTTTTCGTGCGATACGACGTCCGCGGGTTACCGATTCTACGGTTTTCACTTTTCGTTAGATCGACTTTTTGATGGGAATGGAATTTCATATGAACTTTCGTACAAATAGGTTATGGGAAATATACACGCGTTATGCAAGTACGTGCATTAAAATTATGTAAAGCTGGACCAAAGTTGCGCCGTTAAACTTTGATTTTATTAGCAAAAAATGTTTAGTTCTGCTATCGCTTTCAATTAATTTTTATTGACGCGAAATTGCAATTTTAATTCAATATTTTATTTAAAACTAAAGCCCTCGGGGAAAAATCAATAATTGCCAGTATTGGAAAAACGTCATTCATTCACAATCTACATATGCAAAGTTGCATAATTGTCAGATCCAAAGATACAATTACGGATTATTTTTTCATTTTATCGACAAATGAAATTAGCGTTATTATTGACGATTATGTATAATTATGTATGCTCGTATAATTATATGTACGATTATGCATATAATCAGATGCGTTCATAAATAACAATACACATTTTCACCATACAAGAAAATAATTATTTTATAACAAATTACTTGTATGCAATTAAGAAAGGAGTATCTGTGATGCTATTTATTTTAATTTATTGGCATTAAATAACTGTGCTAATAATAAAAACCCCATTTCTATATAATGGCATTATTTCTAAATAATGCACATTACTTATGTTTATAAATCAATTGTTGAATAAAAATAAATAAATTGCAATGCTCGGTATCAAAACTGTAAACATTATTATCAATAACGTTATGAAAAAAATAAAATCGTGGATTGGTTCTGTAACACCTCCAACATAAACGGCACAATATAACTAGTTGGAGAAATCGCGTCAATAATACTTTCAACGTGTATATTGCATCTATCATTTAATATGATAAAATAAAATAATATAATAAAACAATATACTTAATAAAACATGCAATACAATATAAAATGAACAATGTATACGATAAAACAATAAACAGTTAATACGTTATATAGCATATTCTAAAATAATAAAAAAATTGCCATGTATTTGTACGTTTAAATTGAATATAATGAGGAGAACATGACTATCTGCCTTGTCATAAAAATTGTTTATTATGTGGTACTGTTACAAAAAAATATAAATTCAATTATCCAACTCGAAACACGATTTTTGTTTAACTAATTCCAAGGATTTGCGAAAAACGGTTAATAAATAATAGAAAATTACTCAAACCGTTACACAAATTTCTGCTCGAGCTGGGATTTCGTGAATGGTTTCTAACAAAAATAACAATAATTTTCTTTCGCCATGCTCAAATATTCTTTCATTACGAATATACGATTTGTTGCCGAACATAATAACAACCAAAATTAAATTTGAGTTTTAATGGTCCAATTAAACAAAAGCGAATGATTTCTCGGGAAACAAATTGTTGAAAAATAATATTCTCGTAAAAGCGTTGAAATCCTTTAAAGTTATTAATAACGCAGAAAGTATTTAACCTATTTGAATTATATCGCAATAAATCTATGAGCATTGTTCTCCCAACTCGGAAATATATATTGTTTTGGCAAACTTCTAGTTCTCGTGCCGAGCCTCAATTTGACATGGTTTAAGCCAATATTGCTTCGAAAAAGGTGAATGAACTTTTACTCTTAATAATCGAAATTGAAACATTTTTAATTCCTGTTAATGAACGAGGTTTAGTAAACTCGGTAAGTGTTTTTTGTAAACCAGAGAATAGAATAGACTCCACTTTCTAAATTACGTTAATATTTTCACTTACATAGGGCCGAAAGTAAAAATATCGTAAAACAATATGCTGAAATGCTGTCGAGATAGCATGGGAACTAAAATGGGTGCAAAAAAGGCGAACAAAAAGCCTTCTGCGAATGTGATCAAATCAATTTAGGATCATGTTCAGTAAAAGTAATAGGCGTGCGTCATAGATAATGTAACAACATTCTCGTGTCACTCTATACTTTGATTATTTTTCACTCATTGACCCGGAACCTAATCACAGGTTAAATTCCATTGATCTAATAATCTAAGTCGGTTTTACGTGTATGGAAAAAGCGTAATTTATAATAGAATTCCTTATTCCTTTAATAATTTATATATTATTCAATTATGCTATCAAATTACTTGAACCACGTCCAGTTAAGTGTCAATTAATTTTTCAACAATAATTCATTTTATCCAGCAAACTGCATTTCAAACCACAAAAATCATACGACGTATCAATTAATGCTTAAGTGAAAAAAAAATAAAAGTTTTGTCCAGCTTGTAACAATCAAATTTAAAACTTTCCAATGGCTATATAAATTCTAATACAAAACGAAGAAATGTGATTTGAAAAGTCATGTACGTTAATAATCCATCCACTTTTTCACGGCCTGGTCATAAAGCCCACGCTCAGTCATCTTCAAAAAGAAACCACGAATCGGCTAATATAGGAATGAGATTCAAATTATAATGTTGAGACGAAAAACATTTTGAATATTTTTATAAACAACCAGTTACATAAAAACTATTATAAAATCTATTCAAGCTGTATACAATCTCATTGTTAGTCGAGAACCTTCATTTAAAAGCTTAAGGCTCAAACGTGTATCTTCCGAGTACAGAGCGCGTGGCATTTTCATGTCGTGTATGATAGGTCGAGAGTGGAGTAAATAAACGCCTACCTCTGAATAAAATTATACTTTAAACGTGCGCAAAATGCGCACTGTAAGGATGAAACTAATCTAGCATTATCAAAAATGCACGCTTTTTATTTGAGCCAACATAAACAAGAATAATTTTTTGTATCAACCATTTGCATTGGTTATTACGCCATCTTAGTGTTTACATTTTAAAACATTTTAATTGTATATTTTAGTCTGCCGTGCGCTTGAAATTGCGTCTTTACGAAATTACAATTATTATTAAAATAAGATTAAAAGAATTATCTCGCGCCGCACGACAATATGACAGTCATGCTTCGCGATGTAGAAAGGCCGATGTAAATTTATGATACAATTTATATATAGCGTTATGAAAAATAAAAAATAATGTTCGTTACGATACTCTGTACTTTTAACGACTGTTAAAACAGTAAACTAATGAAATATAGTCAATAGGTGATTATATAATTAATCATAAAAATATACCGATATTTAGACAAGTAATAATTTGAACTTATAAAGTAGTATTACATATTAATGAATCAGAGAAAGCTGTTAATAATAAATCCGCGACGACTTTATAAAAATCTGCGGTAATTATGAATTGTTCTTAAATGTTACTATTGTTGTAATGCATTTCTACTGCGTCACTCATCATGATTTTCAAGGGATAAACAATTACGATTTGAAGACAAAAAGTGTATAACAAGTAGGTTACAATAATGCTTATTGCAGCACTTACAACAAAGTACGCTAACATTTTTCGAAAACCACAAATATATTCAACAAATATGTCCACTTAATGTCAAATTTCATTATTGCTTACGTCGCAATTTCAATAAAAATAAATTTGAACCGTAAAGAACATAATGGCCTTAACTGTTTAACGTAATAATGGCATTATTTTATGTTCTTTCGATATATTTTGTTTTATTTTGAAAAGGCATAAAAAGAAGTATCAACGGAACCCATTAAAATCAGAGTTTATTCGAAGCATCGTCAGGTTATATAAAACAGGGAACAATTCAAACTTTTATTATCATACAATTAGCTGGTTATTTAAACCGTCCCTGCGTTTCTATGAACCACGGAGGATATAAAGTTTAAAATCTTCACACGCGTCCGACGAAAAGATTTACAATTGTACAAAATATACGCGCATATAGTTAAGTGAAAGGGTTAACAAAAAAATGTGTATCGCGGGACGCGTGGGTCGTCCGTTACATCCAAATCAAATTGTCGAGAAGAAAATTCCGGACGCGACGCCAATAATGAGAAGTATCAAATAAAATGAAAATAGGAGAGTGAACAGAAGAGAAAAGAAGAAAACAATACATCACGGTGAATTAACAAAACTGTTTCGAGCAGGTTACTGTACTCTCCGGTCGGGTGTTTCTTTCTTTGACTATCTCCATTTCAGTCAGTCGTTCGCGGTTTTGAAAGCAGCCAGTAATATATTTTTGGCGTCGGCATTCCCGCGCGTCGTCGGAAACGCGCTGTTCGGTTGGCACCGCTTTGGACTCGTTTTCCGGCGACTCGACTAATCTAACCATATGCAGTCCAAACAAAAGACAGAGAGATCGAGCCAGCGACCCACCCTATGAGTCGGCGAGTCGCCTTCCTACCATCTCTACTCGATCGTTCGCATGTACATCCGCCTCCGCAAACGAGAAACGAGGCGAGGTCGAACCCTTCGTCGTAAAAAATGTACCTTCAAAAAAAGGATAGGAGAAACACGTTTCGCGAGACGCCTTCTCACAGTTCAGAAGTCCGCCAAGTTTCATTTGTATTGGCCATCGAGATACGCCACGGTTTATCATTCACTACGACCAAGGTCAAATATGGACAACGTCAATGGCGCGCTAGAGAGCTTATTCCTTATCCTAAGTTGATAAATACACCTCAAATATCATTGATAAACGGTACGCCATTTATTATCAATGTCCGTTGCACGAGCACGGAGTAGGACGATCCGGTGTCCCTTCGCCAACGCGCGTGGCAAAAACTTGCGCATGAAAAATTTAAACCTGCCGCGATGGCGAATCGAAATTATCGGCCATCGGATGCGACGTTCAACACCGGGAAACAAACTTTGTCTGAGCAATTAAACGGGATCGATGGCTACCGAAACAGATAGTAATACATTTCGATTCGTGAATGATTGATGCACGAAAATCCAGAACTTATTCGGTCATTTATCAATACACTTTAAACGCTTAATCACTCGGAACTATTTCGGTGATTGAATAACCAGTGAAATAACGGACGGTGGAAGTATTGCCCCGCGGGCTTTGTCTGTGACAAAATGACGAAAAATTAATTGAAATGAGAAAAAAGGCAAACGCTAGACGAAAATGATATAACTCACGGGCGCGTGTCAACCGGAGCACCATTATCGATGCTCGAATGGTCGGTATAATCAGATTACCTACTTATCTCCGTGACACGCGGCAATCTCGAACCTAAATCTGATCACAATAACCGGAAGCCTGTGATACTGTAACATTATTCTGCTGAATCAGATATTACCGCGAACGTCTGATACACCGCAAAATCTTTTTCTCCTTTTTTTTTTTTTTTTTTTCATTTCGTTTTCCACTTTTTTACAGTTCAATCGCAAATGATTTAGGACAACGTAATGTCCGCATTAAATATATTTCGTCTAATCTACGTACAATCTCCGACGTGGAATAATCGACTCGAAACAACTTGTTTCCACGAACGAACGGCTCTTTCAAGAGCGTATTGTTTTTGTGCGTGCACAAGGTAACGCGCAATCTGAACCAAGTCGGTGAACGCGGAATACAAATCGTCTCGGCGTATTCTAAACAATAATTAATTATATATTTATTAATAAACAGACTTTGGTCCATCACTTTTTAACGATCGTTCGTTCGATTAGCGTTACGTGACTGAAGCATATGGCTCGCACGCGGTCATAATTCTACGCGCAAATTGTAAGGTATGATTTCTTTTGAAGTAATTTTCAAAAGGGCATGCAGTGATCTCCTTATTTCTCTTTTTCCACGAAAGGGACATTACAATATTCATAATAATTTCACGCGCCACTTATTTTGCGGCTTTACAAATACACCGTCTGATGCCGATACACTACTTTTCGTTATTTTGCAACTATTTGACGAATAATAATAAAAAAAAATTGTTTTTTTTTTCAGGAGTAAGTCTAAACCAGATATCTTACGATCGTCGGCATTCCCGTCCGAACAAGAACTTTCTCAGATGTCAACAGATTGAAATACATTCTAAGAATTCCGGCACGGTTTTTATTCAGTGCACTATAAAGCATATTATATAAAGCAGTAACAAAAGAGACTGAATTAAATAACAATCGGTGTGTATTTGTGAAAAACATAAATAAACTTTTCCATAAAGCGAGAATGATTTTTAGCGCGACGGTAGCGTATGCTTATTAATTTGTCAACTCGTTTGATTAAAACGTTTCGTTCTAGTTATGTGAAAAATGTTTCCCCATAACTGTATATTTAAAGCGGTTTGTGTATTAAAATCCGAATTTTCGTCAAGGCCTTAATTCCTAAAGATCGTTCATACGACTATCACGGAACCTATAATTATCGACGTATTTGTTCCAAAGATAAGATTTTACTTTTTTCGTTCGTCAACTTTCTACCAGAAACGTTCATTTTTCCGGAAACGCGTACCAATTATTCGTGTTGCGATTTACAACCGCGATTGCACTCTTTAACGAATAGATCTGTTGCTTCACCTATTCAGCACCATTGTTGAATAACGTAATCCAGTGTCGGCTGTCTCGTTTCGTTACACGCGATAACCGACGCGGTTACCAAACTCTCTACAGCTGGATTAGGAGGCGCGCGCCGAAAAGGGTTAATCGTCGCTTCGTTGCAGTCGGACGCGTTTTCGAAGACACGCGCTTTATTTGGTCGATGCGACTTTCGAATAAACGCCTAAACACGGTGCACCTTTTCCGGGCTCGTTAGAGACGTCGCGATTTCACTCGGCAAAAAGAAATTCATCGCGAGTGAACTCGGTCGACCTCGAGCGACCGACTTCAATGACCGCGGATGACGTTGATACGCCATGGACATATAAGTCCACGTGGTCACGCGTACAAATATATATCGCGCGTGTGCGTGCGGTGGGCACATCACCTGGATCAATGATATAACTCGCATGCTGCGGGACGCTCGTATTTCCAGCGACTAATAATTACGACCATGCAATGACTTTTCGTGCCAAGATATTTTATCTGTGCGTGTTTGCCATCCGAAGAAATCTTCGGGAGCTTTTACATATTTCAGTAGTTTCGTTACAGATAAAGCCAAGCGCAATTTAATCATTTCGAAAGGGCAACAGAGACAGACGGAATAAGACAAGCTGAGAGAGAGATGGATTGAAACAGATAACATAACTTTGCATTATTTCCTAGTTGGTATCAGGACGGAACTACAAATAAATTACATTTCAATAGATAATGAACTCTGTTGGTATTTGCATTTACAACAATCGCAGAAATGTTATTTTGCAAATCCTCACGATTATGCCTAAGTGATATGCAATGTTGATAATTGTAAGCCAACTGCATGATCTTGATAGTCCGATAAAACGCTTTGTTATAGTATGTTCGGTATAATGTTTATCGCGGTTAGCTGAATGTTCGGATGCATTACCAATTGAAAACAAAAGTGATAGATACTGTTTGGAAAAGTTGTTGGTTTGGGTAAAGTATAATATAGGTATACGGCGCTGGCACAGCGAGGCGTTGTTTAAAGGGAATTACTTCGGTGTCAATGGGAGACGGGGATGAACCAATTGTTCAAATATAAACACAAATTTACTTAATACACTTACACACTCACGTCCTTTTACATTCTAATCGCGTTTTCTGCGTCCCTAAAAAATATCTCCCCCTCGCGCGTATGCCAAATTGACACTTTATGTATCGCGAACGAGACGCGCGAAACTTGTTGCGATAAAACGTAAACCGTATAAGACATATTTTGAAACACACGACGTCGAATATACGCTGATAAAAAGCCCTGTGCGTTTGAACAAATAACGGCGATGAAAGTCCGCATCGATTGCAAAAATGCCGATGCCCTTATATTTAGAAACGAACTGCTTCCAATTCTTAAATAAACCGTCATAAAGCGAAACGAAATTAGCTCGGCGTATATATCTAGTTGCCACAATAATAAGCTCCGTAGGTGATTTGGTGTAAGCCACGGTATTTGGATCAGGCCGAATTCTCGTTTCGCACGAATCGCCGATCGGCGACTTTGCGCAGCCACGAGTCGTACGAAACGACGCTATTTGCAATAAATCCGCGAGTCAGCGTTTCCATTGAAGAGCCAAATCAACAGCATTGGCAGTATCGCAAATTAGTGCCGATCGGTTCCAACCTTTTCCAACGTACAACTAACAAAATCGGCTGGCAGCCGGAGAAGCGTTTGATTTAGAAATGCAGAATCGGCCGCCCACCGATGTGTGTCAGCTTACGCTCGTCTGGCTCGACGATCAGACGGCTCTTCCGCATCCGAGAGACGCGTCTGCTAATAAATTGTTCTGGGACTTACGTCACCGTTGTCGCGCTTCGCCCGCGCAACGACCGACCAAGCGCCGAAGGGCCCGAACTCGGCAAAAAACCGGCCGACCGGTCGACTCGTACCTTTTTTCCTTTCTGCTCTCCGAGTCCGCGCTGCGTCGCCGTTCAGATTTTGAAGTGGTATTTTTACAACACTTGGGTCACAATCATGATTCAAGGCACGTGAGACACTCGGCTCCGTAATCGAGACGCTTAAATTGGCGTCGCGTCCCCGATTCGCGGTACCATTCTCGACGAATTCGAGAACTGCGAGGCATCGAGGAGACACCACGCGCTGGCAATACTGACGAGCGATGCGTTTGAATTACAGGCGCACGCGTTTTAGATCCAACGAGAGCCGTGGAGCGGCAAACTCTGGCCGCATCGAGCCGGCTAGAGGCCGGTCGCGATAGAACGCCGAGCCGAGCGCTTACGTACGCGGCCGAATGCGAGGCTTCGGCTCCAAACAAAACTACGCGCCCGCCAACGAGCTTCTCGTCGTGAATGCCGCGCGCGGTTCTCCTCTCAGTGGCAACGCCGCCTCCGAGGATATTATCCTCGCGACGATCGCGTCGACCGAGCCGAGCTCGGCCGTCCACGGCTCCGATCTTGCTATTATAAATTGGCAGTTCGAGGGTCTTTTTTCTCGCCGTAATACCATCCACGGCCTTCGACCATCCTAACACGACTTAGCCACTATTCCCGAATCATTTTGCGCTCTGTAACTTTGCCTTCGTTCGTCTCCTCCTCCTTCCCTTCCTGCGCTCGCGCTTCTTCTGCTTCGAAGAAAGAAAGAAAGAAAGAACGGACCCGTCTCCAATTATGACGTGTTCGATGAATTGGCTGCACATTATGCTTTGAGTAGTTATAACGTTTTTTACACGGCAAAGAAGTCTTTGCGATTTATCCGTGATGGACGAGTTCGAGATATCTTTGACTGCCGAGGAGAGGGCGTGATTAAAAAGATTTGATACGACGGAAGACGCTCGCGCAATGTTCGCTTGTTTAAATAGAAAATGAGAACGACCGAAGAATTCTGTTGGTTCGTTCCTTTTCCTGTTCTTCAAATTATAGCTTATGCTTTAATTACTTTCCAACGCTAATCTCAATCCATGAAAACGAATTTCGATTACCTCGACGAGAATTATCAATTTTCTAATTGCAATTATGCAAGTTAAACGTACAATTTTGAAAACGACCCATTTAGTCTTTAACGAATATCATTTTATGTGTTTTTGAATGTGTATTATTTCGTAATTATTTTTAACAATAAAGGGCAGAGAGTTTAACCGTGTAGAACAAAACAAGTACATTATGAAAGTCAACAGAAATATTTTTTTGTTTTACTGATTTATGATTGGTTAAAAAGCAGAAAAACGAAGATATTATCTATCGATATAACGATAATGATTAATGATGCATAAAACTCTTGATCATACAGAGTGTTTAAAAATACGCAGAAATCTTTTGTGTGCACAATTTTTCGCTAAAGAATAGAACGTCACAATGCTCCGTGATTGATGTTTCCAAGAGTAGATGTAGTTAAAACCGACAAAATGCTCGACTATACTGTTCAGTCTATCACTTGATTAATTTATATAGTTTTGGATAAGTTTCAGTGATGTATAAAATGGACAATTATTGCAAAATAATTCGTCATTTTAACTAACATTATGTTGGTAATAGATTTATCATTAATAAATCTGAAATGTTCATATTTATGAATATTTTTTCATATATTCATGTATGTTGAGAGATCAATTAAACTTAAGGACACGTCTATTCTCAAGCTAAAACCCAAAACCTGAACCTCGAAACCCGACGCTGCAATTTTACAGCGTTGCCGTTTCTATTTTATAAAAGTATCCTAAATGGAAAATCCACACCCGAAATGCGATTATTAGTTTTTATAAATAAGTTATGTTTATTAAACCGAGTACACTGAGAAAACCAAATAGTAAACAATACTATTTAAGTGATAACCATTAGTATTTAAATGATAATGGTTTACTACTTGAAGTGGTAATACATTGCAGAGTTTATAATTGAGGTTATGTATGAAACAACATAGTATGAATTTTGTTCATGACGATCATATGTTTATGTATTACATTATTAAATTTTTTTGTTTTGACGCATTTATTTTTCAATTTTATTACTACAGATCAGATTTTGAGGTTAAGAAGTTAATATATGAATAGTTTACATGTATAAGTGGTGTCGTGATATTTTTCTTCAAATAGAGTGCTTTTTTAAATAAGAGAATATTTGTTTTATGTTAAGTAAAGCTTGTTATTACTTACCTCTAATTTAGTTCATAGAATTGATGCAGACAGTGGTTTTCTTTGCATCGCAAACAACGAAAATTTAAAATACAACGAATGCGTAATAGAGTTGGGTATCATCTTACTATTTTAGTGGTAAGATTTTACCACTTCAATTTTTACCATTTAAATGTTACTATTCAGTTTTCTCAGTGTAGAGATTAAAAGTAAATTATTAAACTACACATATAGCCGATTTGAATAAACATATATTCGCTACGTCATGTAATATGACATTCGGTTTACAATCTCTGACAAACCAGATTGTTGCGTTGAATATTTGTAATCATTCGATTTAACAATTTATAGATACTTAATATATAGATTATTAATATATAATTAATATATAGATATAGATATTATAAATTTTTAATATATAATATAATAATTTTTATAGTTTTATAATAATTCTTATAGTATTTTCAAGTGTATCCCACTGTTACTATTTATATATTAAACTGTACTATTCATTTTTCTCAGCATCGGTAAATCGTCGGGATGAAACGCCAAATGTACATGGTCCAATGATGTTTAACGATCGGCAAACTGAGACAGACACATTTTTTATTATATATAGTAAACCCATTCATGGGTCATGTATGGCCTAATCATTGACTTACGACTTAAAAAAGATGTTTTGACAATGATCATGGCATAACAATTATGCACGCAGAGAAGACATTTGTTGATTCAACCAAACTTTTGTTTACTAAAATTTGGTTGAATGTACCAAATATTTTGTAAATGTATCAAAATTTTGGTTGAATCAACATATCTCTTTACGTGTGCCAGTGATGGCCCGATTGTTCGGCGATGATCGAGACATGCATGTGCTTCGAACAACGTCAATCGCTGCCAACAATTTTTTTGTCAACGATTTTTCTACATAAGATTTTAATCAAATATTTGTAAACATTAAATATTTCATTAATATATAGAATAATTCAAAGGTAGGGAATTAAATATTGTAATAAATTTGTGTAGCTATAATTACACTCAATATTAGTAATTTAAATAATCAAAATATAAACCAAAAATTACAATCTAAAAAATAGTCAAAATTAAGCACTGATTAACGATGACTTTCTTGACAAGACGATATATACCGTCGAACCCTCTTATTCGTCTCATCGTAACGACCATGATGTACGTTTACAGACCCACCTTCTCTCTCTATGATTTTTTTTACCGTATAGAGAACAGTGAGTGCCAAGCATCAGACAATTAAATCTTTTTAATCGTTTTAGATAATTGCTCTGGATTAGATGGCGCGCCGTTTGGCACTCCTTGATTATCTTAAATTCCCAAAGGCAAGCCAAAGAATATTTTACATCGTCTCCACTTTCAAACAATTACAATTAAAAACTTAAAAATCGGAAACTAAGTTAAATTATATCTTTAGCAAAAAGACCAGTATTTATAATAATGTTAGTATTTTAATACTTAAAATTATAAGCCTCGGACCTAAGAAAGTGAAAGAAATTTAATACAAATAATCTATGACTTTTATTTTTTCTATATTTGAATTATACGAATTCAAACTTTATTTAAAAATGCAAAACTATATCAAAACGTATATTGATTCTTATGTATATACAATAATGCCAAAAGCTCAAATGTTTTCGTATACATTTTAGTGCTCAATAAACAACCGCAAATAGATAATTATTTAATGATATATAATACTTTTTAGAATCTATAATTTAAACTGCAGTATATTATATACATATATACATAAGTTATTCATTTTTTAATAAATCATGTTTTATCTATCCGGATCTGAAAATTGTATCTGTGATTGATTTCAATTCAATGTCAAACGATAGGTGATTAAAACTTATTTACGACAGCGACAGGATTGAGAGTACTTTGCAAGTTAAATATGTTTGAGATTGTACACAAGATAGCCGTATGGTACCGTCTAAAACCGGCCCTGCGTCTTTGTACGCGTTTCGGTATAAGTGTCGGATGGACGAGGAATGAGGGACAAAAGTACTCCGGAGGGAACTCTTAACGGAATTCGTCCCGGTGATTATTGGCCGCGATAATAATCAAGTCGCCGGCAGTTGTCTATGACGTTATTGTGGATCGTCGGGAATAACCTACGGGGCCCTGCGAGGGTGGTTATTACCCTACGACCGGTTTCATCCTTATTCCATTTCGTTTTTGACTTTAGCACCAATCGCCTAGCAATGCCAGAATTCCAATAGACGCTCGAAACGAGATTCGGATTACTCGTTGATGGTCCCTTGTCTTATTATGGTTATAAGCAATATTAGGCACGCGAAAATAGAAAACATTCAAATAAACGTACCGCAACAATCATTTTATTCGTGTTATTTATGATCGACTATTAAACTTAATACGCGTTTGATGCACCTTTAATAGATGCTTAAAATTACGGAGCTTTTAAATACTAGGTAAACGCTCGCTTCAAATGACTCCGGCATCGAACAGTTTAAAGTCGAATTAAGTTTTTGTATAATTCCCGATGTATCATTCGGAGAGTGAAAATTATTCAGTCCAAACTGCTGTATATGGTGATTCGTAAAAACGATTTTATAATTTCGAGCAATTGGTATTTAATTGAAAGGTCCGGCATTAAATTACATATTTGTATATATCAGTTTGACGCTCGAAAAGTCGGGAGTATAAAAAATGCTTTTAATATTTATATTTAAAGTAATACTTTTCGCGCGTAATGGTTATATTTCAATTGACAAAAATAAAAAACTCGACAGTCGCGGTTAATTTGAATTAGTTGAAACGAATTATGTTGTTAATTGTGCTTGTCATTATTCCATGATGTGAATATTAATGTATATAATTATCAGCGGTTAGGAATGAAACATTTTAATTGGAAGAAAGTTTGACTTGGAAATAAACGATTGCAAGATTTTCACAATACTTAGAGCACATTCCTATGGAATATTCCCTCGAGAATTAGAGTTAACATTTAGATAGTAGCGATTAAAAGTAGATTTTAATTGGTAAACGAGAGGAGTTCCTCGAGAAAATAGGCTCCGTGTGTGAAGAATGCTGTCTCCTTTTGTCTTTTATTTTCATTTGCTTTTTCGTTTCGTTTTGCCTAAAGACAATAAATCTTTATAAGATATAAGCAACAACTAGTGACCAATTCACGTTTATACAGTTGCAGTGAGATATTATGGCCATTACAAAAAGCTACCATCCTACAATTATAGTCGTCGTTTTAACTTTAATTAATATCCAAGCTTAAATACTTGACATACATTTATGCATATGACTAAATAAGTTGAATTGTTTTATAAATAAATATCAATTGATTATGAATGTTTTGGGGAATATATTTAGATTAACCATTGCACTTACCAAGTATTGTCGTGGCTATATACTGTACAAAAAGTGTCTTAACTAATGCCGCATTCGGAAAGTAACATTATTTTTTATGAATAAAGGATAGACAATGCTATTCAGATAAGTTTGTCCTTTTTGAATACAAAATATTGTTACTTTCCGAATGCGCCATAAGACCCTTTTTATCCCTATTTTGAAGTCAATTCTAAGCGTCTCACATATTGATGGCAGAAACAACTTGTTTAAGTCGCCGATGTCTTACGAAAAGACCCAACGATTTTCTATAATAAGATATTTAAACGTCTTTTGTCCTTAAGAGAAAAGAAATAGGTTAGAAGACTCTACAAAATGTTCTAGTCTAAATAATTAACATAGAGTAAACACACGAATATATGAATAATCATTGAACAAAATCATTATTTTTGTTCATTATTTGTTTATCGTTGACAAACTTTAGAAATTTTAACCATAATTTGTAGATTTTGTTCATTTATTCTAGACTGAAAAAAATGTTAGGTTGAAACGGTTGGCACAAGCAATCGTATAATTTATGTAAACTTAAACAAATTATGTTTTCATTGACTATATATGTATGCTTTGTTCAACCTAACATTTTTTCCGAGTATGCTTATCATCTAGCTTTTCCATTACAATTTTTGTATTTGCCTTATAAGACATGTAAAACAACTTAAGATTATTTGTCTTACACGTTCATAATGTAATACAGCTAAACTTCTTAAAAGTTGATTTGGTATCTTTAATAAGTCACAAAATCCGTCTGAATTGAAAAGTAATATTTTGTAAGTCGTCAATAGTGTCTACATCAACATATTAGACAGAAAAATCGTCTAAATTTATACGCTCATGTAACCAAAACAAGTCGCTCAAAGTCGTTTAACATGGAAAGAAATATCTGACTGTAACTGCGTAAAATGTTTTCCTTTTTTTGTTTGGAACTTTTCTATCCAAAATAGTAATTAATTTCGTGCTCAATTTCCATGAAATGAACCTTAATAAGCATAACATATGTTATACGAAATAAGCATCAAAATCGGACAAAAAAAACATGTTCTAACGCCAAAAATGCATTGTAGCCACGCGAATATTGTTCTAGCCTAAGCTTTGATTGCGCGCATCCCTTACTATTTTTACGTGAGTGTTCTGCAATATTGGTAAGAAAGAATACCATGCTTTTATTGCTAATAGCGCTGCAATTCTTGCTTCAAATTCAAACGAAATTAGTAGTTATTTAACAAGCTATTATAGAATGACGTTATATCGTGCTTTAAAGGTTAGATATTTCTCTCAGTGCAGGTGTCTAATTTAAGTCTAATGTAGTTCTTTTTACAGTGATTACACGGAAAGAAACAATGTATTAAACATTACTAGTAAAACATTAAATGTGTGACTGTATACACGTAGAAAAAAGTTTTATTCAACATTACTATAAGCCTGGCGTTTCAAGGATATCGAAACAAAAACAATGCAAAATTACTATATTATATTAAAGTAATTTTTGTAATACCGTACAGTACTTTTTACTATAAGATATTATAAAAATTGTTATAAAATTTGTGCACAGTACAATATCATATAAGAAAATTTACTATATCTTGTAAGAAAATTAACTATATCATATAAGAAAGTTTGCTATAAAAAAGGTATAGTAATTTCCATAGCATTCATTGAGATATCCTCAGAATGCTAGATGTCTAGCAATTTACGATATATCTTTTTTCTACGTGTAGTGTTATATTTTTAAATTATACTTAAAAATTAGTAAATATTCCACATATATTTTAGTAAAAATTATTACTGAAGTTTTATGTATTATTTCAAAATACAACACTTCTATTACACAATTGAAATTTTATGAGTAATTTTTAATACTTTTTTCATTCCGTGTAGTAAAAAGTAAGAAAGTAACCCGACGCGTGATTATAAGATTATATAAAATATTGTACTAATTTTTCAATTTTTTTGTCGAATTTTGTTGAAAAAATTATAATCGGATGCCTAACCTTCTGACGCGCTGTTGTGGAAGAAGCAAGAATTTCAATATTCGAATCTCTGCAAAAGTGCCAAAGGAAATGTAATCCTGTTCGCGATGACTCGAAGTGGTTCACTATTTTCAGGAACAACTGTCATTGCCTTCAGCTAGTATCGGACCCATCTGTCTTACGAGGGCGGAGTGGTTCAAAAACTGCTTTCGAAGAAATGCACGATAGTCTCTTGTTGCCCCTAGACTCGTATCTAAACACAGTCCTCTTAGCGGCCGAATACACTAGCAGGGAATTTCTTTTTTGCAAAAATAGTTTTTTCAACCACTTTTTGCCAATCACGAGCACGTGCTACTTATACACGAAAGTACGAATTTCTTCGCGTGACAGCCGTGGCTCCGTTGGTGATGCCGCGGGCTGCCGATACAAAATTCGAAATACACAAAAATGCTGGGTTAGGAAACAACCGCGGCGTAGAGAATATTATAGCTATTTAATGCTTCGAGTATTTGCATGAATTGGGCCATTTTTCATGCATAAATTTTGAATACGTATATATATAAAGAACACAAAAATGTGTTTTATAAAATATTAAGATGGTTGTGCCGATTTTGTTTAAATTTATATATGTGAATGTTGACGATATAACCGAAATTTGGTAAAATTTGAAGTGGTTTTTGAAACTGAGATATTTTAATTCAAATTTGACTTAAATAACACAGAATATAATGGCGAGAATGGAAAACTTATTTATTATGCCGAATAACTTAAAAACAAAATATAGAATTTTGTTCTAAAACTGAAAAATTATTTAATTGGCATTGATAACCATCACATTCGTATGTCTAGTTTGGTTATCATTATTGTTTCAAATTTAATTTTTACAACTATCCAAGTCAAATGATCAATATTAATTACATACAATAATTAATTCTTAATTCTTTAACTTTAAGTATTTGTTTAGTTGAAGTAGAACTAAGTTTTGTATTTTTTAGGAAATTTTGAGGATGATATTTAATCCGATAACTTAATTCGATAAAAATAAACTTTGGTTGCTATTAAAACAAAACAAAATTATGTTAATATCTACTTTATAAAAGTACAATGAAAGAATTGTAAAGAAATCTAAATCCATTGAATTATATTTATATTTTACATTTGAATGCGATAGTATATATAAATTTACTCGTATTTCTTGCAATGTTTGGAATTAAAAGCTTATTTCGTGGGTTTTCAATGTATCATAAATGTTCCACAATAAATTAACCATTTCAATTTTTCATACAGATAGCATGAAAAAAGTATCGGTATATATACTTGTATAAAACTAATGCATGCAAACTGCGCACAAATGGTGAATCCATTTATTTGAGTCGGCTCCGTGAAACTCCTTGAAATCATTGTATCTTAAGCGCCAAATTACACGTAAGCTAAGTGGCCGTGAGTCAGATTATTATTATCACATCCAAGAGAGCTGCCCTTCCGAGAAAGATTATACTACACACGTGTGCGGCGTCGTTTCTGAACTGCTTCTTTCTTCATTTGAATACATCTTAAATTGGTAGCAGTAAGTATTATTCAATGAACAACAGTCAGTGGTGACAGTATATTTATTTTAGAATATAATCATTATGAACATAGATTCTTTTACTTCTGTACACACAAATAATAAAACCAAATCACGTTTCATCTTCATAAAAATCGGTATCCAAACATAATTACTCTTTTAAATAAAAATATGTATATATATCCTTTTTATATATAATATAAATATTGAAACGTTTGCATCTTTAATACGAGAAATTACTAAAGAGAATCTCAATCTTTTTAAATTCATAATTCAATTTAAAAAATATAAACTAACTCATAACTACAATATTAAATGTTTATATAAAATAATATTTTTCAATAATTGTTATTAAATGTTTAAGATTATTAGAAAGAATTAAATAAAAAATATTTATCAGGCTATTATAAATCTATTGTATACTATGATTTTAAAAGTACAACTAAAAAATATACTAGAAAGAATAATAAATAACAATAGACTTAATAAATAGATTTATATAAGATATCCTTAAATATAAAGCTAAATATTTAAATATAATTATATATCTTCTAAATAATAAATATTAATATACAATACTTTACTTCACATTATAATTTAGTTTAATTGATTGGTTTTAACCGTTTTTTTTGCAACTCATAATAAAATTTAGTTATAATGAATTATTATGAAAATGTTCTACATTACGCACGTAAAGAAAATTGTAATACATTGTAAAATTATATATGAATTATGATAACAAATAAAATAAATATAAGAAAAAATATTAAATTTGTAAGTAATTTTATAATGTGATATTACAATTTTCTTTGTTTGAGCAGTATACAACACTTTTATACATATATATAATAAAAATAAAATACAACTTGAAAATAACTAAGCATGAATAGTAAAATCATGTAATGTAAAACATATTGCATTATTAAAATGTTATTATATAATTTAGTAAAAAAACATTATATTTGTATGACTAGAGTAACATTTAAAAATTGCTATAATAAATTTACTTTTAAAAATAAATCTTATTTCATGTATATACGTTTAATTTTACTTTGCAAAAATATTTTACTAAATAACGGTTAATAAAATAGTTTTTGCATTTCATAGTGAAAAACTGTCATTAAGAACTCACGTAATACACGTAAAACATATATATTAATCCCATTGTGACACAATACATTCCAGTTGTATATATATTACTCGAACAGTTTTTTTATTACTTTTGTAAAAATGCCCAAAGCATAACATGCCGGATGATACCGTGTAACAAAAGTTGCATTCTGACTGATGTATTCTTCGGCAGGATCGACAGACATCGTAAGGAATTTTGTGGGTGGATCTTAAGAGGTAAAATGTCCTCAGGCCCCGTTCGAAAAGTTCAGATCGGCCACAACAGCGACGACTTGCTTTAAGCTGTCATCTCGATCATTGTAATTAGAATTTGTTTTGAGGCGTCTCGCATACGACATGACGAAATGGCTATGCAAAAAAACGAGATAAAATAAGAAGCCTCTGCCGACTCGAATTCGTCGAATTGACGAGCAGGACCATTTTAATGCGACTCAGCATTTCGTGGGAGGCTACGCGTGGTATTTGCCGGCAGTTAAAATGCCAACCCGCGCTCTATTTGCTAAATTTGCCAATTGCCCTGAGAGAACTCTGAGTTCGACGTACTCGAACTATTTATTAATCTTATCAAAAATTAACGAACAATCTTTCATTATGTTTGTTACGTACATACAAACAATTTGCGTATATGTAAATATTATAATTACGTTTATTATATCGTTTTTACGTATGGTTTAATATTTAACAGTGTTTATCTATTAATTACACTATTTCAGATATATAATGTTAAATTAACTAAAAGTTAATTCTTAATTTTTTATTATTATTGTGACAAAGTTTTTTAAATACTATGATGTATGTCATAAATTAACTTTGTTTTATTAAATTTATAAACAAACACTTTTATTATTTATAATAAAGCGCATAAATAATAATTAAAAATAACTAAAAATAATTAAAACGACAATAAATCAAAATCAATTAATGCAAATTTAATAATGTTTTTTCAACCACTGTATCTTCGTAGATACACATTTAAGAATAAAATTATTTATATAATATATACACTGAGAAAATGAAATTGTACAATTAACATTGTAAGTTTTTGATTCTTCTTATTGGTTAAACCAGTTGAATCCCGTTGTCTCTTTGACTGACGTCGATTACTATTCAAATTGTAAGACTTGTACAATGTGAAATTGTACGACTAACAATGTGCACCTTACGATTTTATTTTCTCAGAGTATAATATTACGTTAATAATATTATATAAATTAAAATTATAAAAATTATGGTTAAATTTTTATTTTTGTATAAATAAACCGCATGATCAATGATTGAGAATCATCAGAAATGATGTTTATACGTATAGAATTTAAAATAAATAAAATTCCTCTAGTTTAATAAATTTGCAATCAAAACATTATTTGATATAGTATATAATGCAAAAAAATTATTCATATATATACATAAAAACAAATGCATATATTTATACATAATTCATATTTTTAAATAAAACTTCATTTACTAAATAATTAAATTATTATATGAAAATTATATCCCTTATAAACATAAAAAATATTTTCAATATGTTTTTGTATAGATAAGTATACTGAAATGTATGTTGTATATTTCAAATGTATTCTGGCAATATATTTATAAAAAAGCAAATATATTAGATATTTATGAATGATATTTACTAATATATTATAAATATATTGGAAATATATATTAGTAATATATTTTCATTTTTACTAGGGATAACATTATTATTAGATATAAAGAAATTATATAATACATATATATATAATTTAAATAATTTTAATAATATTAAAAACATGTACACATATGAAATTAAACTTAGGAAATTACTGTTTATAATAGCATTATACTAAAAAAATAGGAGGAAATTTTGATATGAAAATCTGTACTCTTCACAAGAAAAAATAGTCATTTTTAGGTTTTTACATTAATGTTTCTAAATTAGTGTTATAAACATCACTTTTCTAAGCTTCATTCTTCTGGGTGTACTATTCTAACATTCTTTATATAATTGTAATAATATTTGATATTATAGTTAATTATTAAAAATATTTGTTACATATTCTTAACGTAGATATATTAACTATATAATCTTATTATCTACTTTAAATAAATAAAAACAATTATAAATAAAAAAACATGCAAAAAGCTATATTTGTTAGTTTTATTTTATTAGAGGCATCTTATTACAACAGTTATTATCAACAAATTAGACCTTATTAAAAATAAAACACTATCGTAATAGCACCATCTTTTGTAAAATTAGTTTATTATTCATTTAAACAATTGATTTTGTTTCAATAATTAATCAACTATAATTAACTGTTATTTTAAAGTCGTATTAATTATAATTTACACACTTGTCATTTCTCTTAGAATCATTACTGATAATTGCATATATATGAAATATATAAAATATTTTATTTTTTAAAAGCAATATTAAATGTTTATGGTTTATTTAATAAATCACAACAATATAATATATGAATAAACATTCATATAATAAATGTGAAAATAAAGTTATATAATATGTGATTAAAATAAATAATATTTAAACTAAGTTTACTCAATTATAATATGTATTCAAATTAATCGTTTTATGAATTCGATAAATAAAAGGAATTTAAAAAAAGTCAATTTATTATTGGTTTAATAACAGAAATTTAATTATTTCAAATCAAACATAAGACAATGTTATAGAATGTTGTATCTACAGAAAAAGTACAAAGATATAAGTCATTTAACATATATGTGATTGTAATGCTGTGCTAATGAAGATCTTCGATCTATAATATTTCTCGCAATATATGTAATATATAAATATATGTATACGCATATATATGATTTGACGAAGAATGTTCTAGAAGAACGATGAAGGATAAGGGATATTAAGGGAAAGGTAAGGTCGATGATATACAAAAATAAATTGCAAATCGCCAAAAGCAGCCATGACAGAAGGCACAACAAATTGTTCTATAGAAGCTTACATAAAAGCTTCGTGTTCCTTTCGTCTTCAAATTAACGCGCTGATTGACACTTGGGCGATTTTGCGGGCGATCGAAGATATTCAGGCAAATTAGGTAAAACTTCTTCTACGATGTAAAAGAATAATAGGTATCATTCGAGATGATTTAATTCAAAAGTTACTATGAAATCGAACAGTCTATTAGCTTAACTCATATCTTGTTTTCATTCAATTGTGTATAATAAAATTATTACACAAAACATCACGTAACACACATTAATATAAGATTCATAATTATTTTTTGATTCACTTAATGTTTTGTGTAATATTCAGATCAAATTCTATGTTTTCATAGTGATTTTTGAAAAACAATCCCTTACAAATTATTAAATATAGGTTAAACAAATTCAAAAATTAAAATTAATTGTTTACATGCGCGCGCGTTCATATTTGTTCAGTTATGTAAATAAAGAAATATGAGACAATTTATGCAAGTATTATTCATATTGTATATTCAAGATTTTGTCAATATGAAAATTATTAACATGATTAATATTATTTCTAAATATTGTTTCACATTTCCACATGAAAAATTATTTACACAATTTTCATTATACTGTTAAAACTACACATTTTGATACATATTTTTTATCGTCGCGAGCATGTATGTACGATGTAATCCGGGAGACAAAGGAAATATCTGCGTAACATATTTGAAAATTCGAAAAATAATATTATAAATATTTTATAAAAATAACTTTTCAACATATAATTAAACGCAATACAACTCATATATAACTTTAGTAAATAAAATAATAAAATTAAATTTTATTGTTTAAAAATAAATCAATTAATTAATAATTAATATAACTTTCATACATTAAATTAATGTATTAATTATAAACATGTAAAAATAAAACAATTTTAAAACAATCCAATGGACATTCATAAATATTTTAAAATATTAATTTTATGCTTGACAAGCAACAATTACATTTCTTATACACAATAAGAAAATAATTTAAATCATTTCGCAGCGTATTTAAAATTATATAAGTTAAACATTTAATATTAAAACATGAATTTAACTTAAAATAATGCACAAAGCATAAACAATACGAATGTATTGAATATCAAATCATTTGTATATGTAAACACAACGTAAAATTAATGAATTAAAAAGATATTAAGTGACACAGGGACAAACTTTCTCGAACCTATCATAGGTTTCATTTCAATCAACTTTTTTTGATTGTGTTGTAAGTAATAGTTATACTTCACATTCTGTTAACCGTTTTAAAACTGATCTTAAAATTAACGCACCTAATTGTTTATTTACACTATGAATATGATGACGAAAAATCATCTGAATAAAATTATAAATATATAATTAGAAAAAAAATATTGCAATGAATACTGCCGCAACCTCTTTAAAACAAGAGCGTCTTTTTTATAACTGTGAAAAACATTGTCTCCATAACCCAAACGAAGCACTTCGTTTCCTTCGCGAAAATACTTGCACCAGTCTTATCATTAATAATACTGCCTCCATTTGACTCTTTTTAAAATAAAAATTATTTCAAGAATTGTTTTGAGCTTTTATTATCAAAAGTTTGTTTAAGAAATAATATCATTACGTTAAGAATTCACATAAAATTTGATCAAATAAAGACAGTATAATTGTCATATGCAATGTTTACTGTTTACATTTCCGTTTCACATGGCTGCGACTAATAAAATTAATTATTTATTAATTACGTGTTGCAGAAATAGATTTTATAAAGCGTTAATAAAAAATAAATATTAATTCTGGAATATCAGTTTTAAAGTTACGACATTATTTACGTTTTATATTTATATATCGTAGCAAGAGCACGTAGAAAATTTACGTACGTTATTTTTTTGTAATTCACAATAATGAGATATACAAAATAAATGTTAACTGATCATTGAGTGTTATTTTATATAGTCAAGATTAAATTTAACTTCAATTCCCAAGGTTATAAAATATAATAAATATTTCAAAAATTATTTGCGCGACGGAAAAGAAAATTCGGTTTGTATTCAATAATTACTTATAATTTGCTCATTCTTATTTAATCGTGATAACTTGTATTCGCTGCAGATTTATCGTTAGCACGGTTATTTGTTGAATCACGAAATATTATCGAATAATTTGAAAGGTTAAATAATAACCTGGTTTCGCTTTTTGAAACTATTTCTGAGTTACATGTGTGTATATTTTATATTGTACGCATTAAACGGGTGGCAAAGCCCACAAGGTTGCTGTTTTGTCTGCTGATGTACTTAGAAAAGAAAATTCTGTCGGATGCCAACGTCCAGATATAACTTTGTCTTCGTGCTGAGCAACAACAACACTCGGCAGAGGCATTGTGAGGTCACCTGGTGATTTGAACAAATTATATTATTAATATATATGTTATTAAATTAATGAATGATATCAAAATTATATACTGAGTAAATAGTGTAATATTTTATAATGATAATATACCGATAAAAAAAGATTAAAATATTAAATTTCTCAAGTAATAATTTATAGTAAAATTTAATAAATTTGATTAATTTCCTTTTCTGAAATTGATTCAACTACACCATATCACATTATATTACTTATTAACATTAATTATTGTAGATCTATAGATAAGATTAAATCAAACCTTGCAAATCAGTGAGTACAAGTTTGTTGTCATAACCACCCGTTAACAAATAATAAGCCTAAGGCGAAAATCGTATACTTCGGATATCAGCAGCATGAGGTTTGAAACACTGTACGGTCCTACCGCCGCGTATATCGAAAAGAACACAACTGCTATCTTCATGACCAGAC